>QANZ01008287.1:75939-93260 GCA_003254925.1 Chamaecrista fasciculata
GATAATCATCCCCCCACTTGCACACAAAAATAATCAAGATTTCACGCTTTTCAAGGCAAACAGTAACATTTTTTATTTTTTTTCAAACAACAATCACATCCAAACACACTTTTATTATAATCAAATCACATCTTACTTTTTCCAACTTTTTCTTCCATTTATACCCCTATACAATTTATCAATTTCCTTACTTTTTATTCACCTACCACAATCATTACATACCCATTTTAATAATTTCACACCAAATAATCAACAATCATCCAAACACCACTACAAAAATAATCAACTTTGATTATAATCAAACTATGATTATAATCAAAACAAATTTTAAAAAAAACGGAAACGAACTTACCCTCAATCTGTTTCTGCTAACAAAATATGTCTTATATACACAGACAACTTGGATTTAAATTTGAGATACACAAACAAAATATTTCTGCTACCCTAGAAAGTATGGACACTGACACAGACACAGGACACGACACGGACACAGACACACTGGCACGTTAGATTTTTAAAATTATACGACACGATACGACATATATTTATATATATAAATAATTAAAAATTCATAAATTTTGATGAAAATTTAAAAATTATTACAATATCTATTAATAATATATGTCATATATAATATTATTTTTTATTGTTTGCTATGATAAAGTCATAAAAAATTAATTTTATATTTTGAAACATGTGTTGTGTGAGTGTCGGACACGGACACGTGTCTGACACGACAACACGCTATCAAACTGAAGTGTCCATGCTTCATAGCGGCTAACAAAATATTTCAGTTTAAATATATTGTTAATTTTTGAGAAAAAAAAAACAATCTAAATCCTCCCCCCAACTCTGGTTGAGCTTGAGAGACACATGCACACATGAATATTATTACTTGTTGAAAAGCTAGCTGGCTGGTAAAAAGTAAGGGAAAGTAGAACTGGTGCATAATAGAGAAGTCGCTATTTTTCTTTTTTCTTTTTACCTTTTTTTGTTTCTGGTGATGAAGTTATGAAACCATTTAAGGTTTGGTTAACTTCATTGAAAGAATCTAAGAAGCATTTTTATCCCTTTAATCCCAGGTTTGGAATCCAAAGAATCCTGGATCTATTATTTACCAAAAAGAAAAAAAAAAAGAATCCAAAGAATCTCAATGAGTTGTGACATTCAATAATAATACTAGTGGATTCAGCATTAACATTCTACCTCGAATCAGAGAAATTTGTAATTTGTATGATATCTCTGATATTGAAAATGAAAATAATACAATCAGGAAAGTGACAATTAATTTGCCCACCATTGATATTAATATAAATCATCTTATCTCTATAGGATAAAATTTGGAAGCAAAGCTAAAAAGTTGGTTCTGGGATAAACTCCCATAGACTCAAAATTATTAAACAAAGATCTGTAGTTAACTCTCAAAACTGGTGGTTTTCATCACCATCCATCTAAACCTATATATAAAGAATATGATTCAGAAATGTAGAGAACAGAAATTTTGATCAATTTGTCAATTTAATCAATCAATTAAGCGCCGCCAGATCCATACTTCTTCCCGAACACAATCACCTGTAGCTTGTCATAGCCGGCGAGCACACCGGCTCCGGCGACAGCACGGAGGATGTTAGCACCAGCTCCCTTGAACAAGGACTTGGCTCCCTCATTCTTGAGAATCTGAGTGAAAGCATCCATGGAGCTCTTGTACTTAACAGCTTCTCCAGATGTCATCATCATTCTTCTCCTTACAGTGTCAATTGGGTATGATGCAAGACCAGCACCATTGGTAATGAGCCATCCCAGGGCAAAGCTAGCGAAGAAGCTATCCTGCACTCATCTCATCAAAACACCAATATGTTACTTTCAACTTCAACACAACAATACACAATTAATATATACATCATCAACCCATAAGATCTTATCAACCCAAGTTTTTCTTTTCTTTTTTGGTCTGATGGTCAATTTTAATTAACAGTGTATATGAAGACTAATCTGTAAGCAGAACTACTACAAATGTGACAAAGATCCAAAAGCAAGTATTACACACGTTGCATTTCCCTGAAATTTTTCTTTTCTGGTTTCTGATTGTTGTTGTATTAAGTTCAACCAAGTTTTGATTATACTAACCTGCAACTTTCCAGTGAGGAGGACGGGCTTGAGGGAATCATACATTCCAAAGTAGAGACCACGATACACAATGATTCCAACACAGGAGATGTTGAAGCCACGGTAAAGTCCAGCAATACCATCAGAAGCCAGGGTCTTCTTGTAGACATCGACAAGCCCATCGAATTGCCTTCCTCCTCCACCTTTCTTTGCAGCCTTGGCATCATTGGCCAGACGGGTTCGAGCATAGTCCAGGGAGTAAACGAAAAAAAGGGACGACGCACCGGCAGCTCCACCGGAGGCCAAGTTACCGGCAAACCACTTCCAGTAACCATCCCTGTCCTTCTTGAAGTTGAAAAGCCTCTTGAAGTAGTCCTTGAAAGCAAAGTTCAGAGCCTGGTTCACAATGTGAACATATGACAAAAGAGTTAAGGAATTGAAGATTACAGTTAACAAGTGTGAAATGAAAGGGTGAAAAATGACTAACCTGAGTGGGGAAGTAACGGATGACATTGGCTGTATTACCTCTCCATAGGGAGACAACACCTTCATCTGCCACTGTTCGGTTAAAGCAATCACCAATACCCCTGTAAGGCTCAGACAGCCTACCAGCTTTAATCATTTCATCTTGGTTCTGAATCAAAAGCTTGACACGCTCAATGGGAGCAGCAGCAGTCTTTGATACAGCAGCGGAAACTCCTCCCATAAGAAAGTCAATTAAAAAGTTCCCTTTCTCGGCCGGAGCAGCCACAAAGATTGGAGACCCTGATGTTGCAACGGAAGATAAACCCATTGTTGCTGGAAGATGGTGAAGTGCAGCATTTGAGTAATTCCCAAATGAGCGTCTTTGGTAGAGGGCTGGGCGGGTGAAGGTGCCATCATAGCTCTTGATATCAGAAGAAGGATGGAGCTGGCATGCAACCTTCTTGATGATGGAGGGGTGCTGAACTTGATCAACCATGGTGACTATATATTCTGAAGAAACCCAATAACTTATGTCAAATAAGATTTGATTATTATTTACTCAAAATCTCATATTAATTGCATAGACTAAACTAGGCCATGAGTATCACACACACACACAAGAATCAAGAGAGAGAACCAATTAAAGGAGCAATATAACTCTGATAATCTTTAACACATTTCCCATAGATCAGACTTACAGAGGCGCTAACAGAACAGGATTAACTCAATCCATTATTAGTGGAAGCTGCCTATCAAAATCAGAGTGAATGTATCCTTTACAGTCCTAGTTATTCTATCAGTTGTTTAATCGTTACCGACCAATGTATGAAGTTATATTTTTCCAAGTCTAAGAAATAAAGACACTCTCCTACCAAAATTTAGGAATCCATATGATAAAATGCTCACTGAGTGCACAAAAAAGGAACAAAACACGATCAATCTTTCGATGGATTACTTTCTGAAACCTTGGAACAATGTCCAAATTATTGCTCTTTTCTTAATAACAGGCTTTTAGGAAATTGCATTCTTTTCTCCCAAGATGAACATAATACTATCACACAATACCACACTATTCTTCAATGAAACAAAACAAATTACAATCCTTCCTCTTTTGATCAGCATAAACAGCGAAATTTTCAAACGACTGAATATATTAAAGGCTTATACCCCCAATAAATTATATTTTGAATCAAAAACCAGTATCACGAAGGATATTTTAACTTAAAACAGAGCAATTAACCAAGAGATTCAACAATGAAAAGAAAACCCAGAAGCATAATCGAATCCACATTCCATACAGACGAACCAGAAAGAAACAACGGAATCAAATATAATACTGAATCAAACAGTAAAACAATAACGATAGTAATAATAACAATCCCAAACACAAACGCTGTACCTCACTCAAATCTAAACAAGAGACAGAACGAAAAACAGATCTGAAAATTCTAAAGAAGTGAATCAATAATAAGGAGAAGCGAATGGTAGAAATATGGATGAGAAGAGAGAGTGAGATTTCGAAATGGTTGGTTTACCTGAGAAGACGATGAATGTGGATGGGCGAATTTCTCGGAAACGTTCTTCACCTTTCGCGAGGCTTTCGAAGTAGGGAAATCACAGTGTGTGTTTGAACGAAGAAGAAGAACGAACGAACGTATTTATGGGCAATGGGGTGGGGCCCAGTGATTGGGTGTATTGGGAGGTGTGATTTTTCACGTCAGCATCAGATCGCAGCCCTTGTACAGTGAATCAGTCATCTCGTGTATAAATAGAAATTGTCAAATTGGAAACTTCCTAAGTCCATTCAAAATGGCTGCCTCAAATTGAGCAATTTTTGTTGCATTTCATTATTTCAATTACTACTACTACCACATCTTATGTTTATTGAGTAAAATAACTTTCCGGTCCCTGATTTATGCACTCGCTGACAGATAGGTCCCTGAATTTTACCCATTGTACTAGCCGGTCCCCGAATTTTGCAAACGCTGCACTAATTGGTCCCTCCGTCATATTGGCGTTACAAAAATGCTGACGTGGCCATAACGGACGCTGATGTGTCCCGTTATGCGCTGACGTGTCCCGTTATGGCCACGTCAGCACCCGTTATGTTTTTTTTTTAAAAAAAAAGAGCTGCCACGTCATAAAATAGCGACACATCAGCATTTCCTCATTGTACTTATAGGTCCCTGACCCATTTTTATTCCATTATTCTCAATTCCCCCTCTTTTTCATCATTTTCATTCATTTTAGTCCCAAATCCTCAAAATAAAATTATAAAGTGTCCCAAAACTTTTCCAAACATTCCAATTTAGTCCTTAAAAATATTTAAAACCCTAAACTCTAAAACCCCAAACCCTAAAACCCCAAAATCTAAAACTTCAAACCCTAAACTCTAAAAAAAAGTTTGAGTTGAACAATTAGGCCCTTGACCCATCTTTATTTATATTTTTCTCAATTCCCCCTCTTTTTTCTCATCTTCATTCATTTTAGTCCCAAATTTTCAAAATAAAATTGTAAAGTGTCCCAACACTCTTCCAAACATTTCAATTTAGTCCTTAAAAAATATTAAAACCCTAAACCTTAAACTCTAAACTCTAAAACTTTTTTTAATCTTCATCTTCATTCAATTTAGTCCTTAAAAATATTAAAAACAGTAAACCCTAAAACTCTAAACTCCTAAACTTAAAAAAAAATTAATTTTCATTTTCAACCAATTTAGTCCTTTAAAATATTAAAAACCCTATACTCTATATCCTAAAACCCTAAACCCTAAAACTTAAATTTTTTTAAATCCCATTTTCATCTTCCCATATTACTTTTTTTAATCTTGATGATTATCTTTCATCATCATCATCAACATCTCAAATCATTATCAACATCATCATCTTCATCTCCATCTCAAATCATCATCATCTTCATCCAAGAAACTCCTTAGCTGAGACACTGAAAACACAGTCCAAACCAATTAATATGACTCTATCGCCCAAGCTTTTCAACGGGACCCATTCGCCAATTTCCTCATTCATTTTATAAACTCGAAAATCAATTGCAACATGGCTGTTTGGGAAACGAGAATCATTGTCCACATCATAATCATAATCAAACCCAATGCTCTTATCTAAGAGAATTAAATCATAAAGTGAATTCACCAGGTACTTAAAATGATATCTAGAACACGCAGAACCGAACCCTAAGCCATGGATCTTCAAATCTGAGCAAAAGAAGGATTTTTTACGAAAATTTTTGTGACAATCCGAATCTTAGGAGTCGAAAAAATGTAACCCTTAAATCAATTTCTTACAACAAGCAAAGATTTGGGCAAATCGAAGACTTCGAAAACTGAACGCAAAACACCATATATATGAAATTCTGGAAAAAAAAAATTTGGATTCTACATTCACGATTTCGTTTCTGGCAGATCCCTTCGATTTTGGCTCGCTTTCGGCTCGCTTTTGGCTCGATTTTGGCTGATCCCCTCTGATTTGCAGACGCGGAAGAGGAAGAGGAAGAGGACGACGTGAGGACGATGAAGAGGAAGAGGACGGCGTGAGGATGAAGATGAAGATTTGTTTTTTTTTAAAGTTTAAAGGGTTTAGGAGTTAGGGTTTTAGGGTTTAGGGTTTTTAATATTTTTAAGGACTAAATTGGAATGTTTGAAAGAATTTTGGGACACTTTACAATTTTATTTTGAGGATTTGGGACTAAAACGAATGAAGATTTTGAAAAAAAGGGGGAATTGAGAATAATGGAATAAAAGTGGGTCACGGACCTAATTGTTGAACTTAGACTTTTTTTTAGGGTTTAGGGTTTGGGGTTTTAAGGTTTAAGGTTGAGGGTTTTTAATATTTTTAAGGACTAAATTGGAATGTTTGAAAGAGTTTTGGGACACTTTACAATTTTATTTTTGGGATTTGGGACCAAAACGAATGAAGATTTTGAAAAAAGGGGGAATTGAGAATAATGGAATAAAAATGGGTCAGGGACCTATAAGTACAATGAGAAAATTCTGATGTGTCGCTATTTTATGACGTGGCAGCTCTTTTTTTAAAAAAAAAAAAACATAACAGGTGCTGACGTGGCCATAACGGGACACGTCAGCGCATAACGGGACACATCAGCGTCCGTTATGGCCACGTCAGCATTTTTGTAACGCCAATATGACGGAGGGACCAATTAGTGCAGCGTTTGCAAAATTCGGGGACCGGCTAGTACAATGGGTAAAATTCAGGGACCTATCTGTCAGCGAGTGCATAAATCAGGGACCGGAAAGTTATTTTACTCTATGTTTATTTAACTTGTGTACACAATTTCACGAGACAACTTATTATTTGATCTTCGAATTTACATCGAGTTAATTAATTAGATTTTAAATAATCAAAATATATTATTCAGTTTCTGAATTATTACAATTGTCAACAATTTGGTATTTGAGGACCAAAAAAATATAAATTCAGAGAAAAAAGAATATTAATTTAGTATATATTCAGGGACTAAAAAGTATTAAATCAATCAAAATTTAGGGACCAAATTGTTATTAAAGACCAAATAATTGATAATTGAAATATTTTAGGGACCAAATCGTATATTTCTATTCAGAGACTGAGTAGTTATAGTAAGTTTTCTCAAATTTTATCTTGTACTTAAAATTATTTTTTATTTTATTTTTATCCATAAATTTTTGTGTTTGTTTTATTGTTGGTCTAAAATATAATGTTTTAATTTTTGTTGTTAAATATAACAAAGATAACTGAGATGAATTATTTCACTCTCAAAAAATAAAATTTATTTTTTTAATTTTTTTTTGCCGTCTCACTTATTATGACACATATAAGAGACAAATATTCATTTCAACTGCCTAAATTAAAAATAACATAAAAAAACTAGACATAATCACATTTTTTACAATGCGTGAAACAAATATAAAAATTTAAAAATCAAAACAGAATAACATAGTTTTAAAATCAAAATGAAATTGATTTTATAGTTTGAGGATCAAAATAGCTATTTGTTTGACACTTTTTTATAGTAAATTATTTAGGTCCAAAATATTTCAAGATATTATCAATTTATTACATATTTAATTTTTTTATTGAGTGATGATCACATGAAAGTTATTTAACTTCTCTTATGAATATTGTTGTAACTTTAAGGGTTAGTTCGTTTGCGCTTATAATAAAATCTGCTCTGATTATAATCAGAGTATGATTATAAACAAAGTTGATTATTTGTGTATTGGTGTTTGGATGAAAGTTGATTATTTGGTGTGAAATTATTGAAATGGGTATGTAATGATTGTGGTTGGTAGATAGAAGGGTAAGGAAATTGATAAATTGTATAGGGGTAGAAATGGAAGAAAAAGTTGGAAAAAGTAGAAAAAAATAAGATGTAATTTGATTATAATCGATGTGTATTTGGATGTGATTGTTGCTTATAGAAAAATCAAATTATATCACTGTTTGCCTTGGAAAGCGTGAAAATATGATTATAATCATGTGCAACTTTGGAGGTGATTATTTTGTTTGGTCCATCGAACTAATTTTACCTATGAAATGGTCGACCAATAAGGACTAAAGTGTACCAATTGGGCCCGATATTCGGTGGACCACCTAAAACAGTGGTCCACCGTTTCGCACTATATGAGAGAGAATGAAAAAAAAAAAAAAAAAANNAAAAAAAAAAAAAAAAAAAAAAAAAGCGGACCCGACAATCCTCTCCATCTTGGCATAATTTCTCTCTCACATTCTCTCACTCTCTCTCTCTCACCATGGACTTTCTCTCTCTCTCTCAACCCAAAAAAAAAATGGAAGCGCTGGACTGTACTGTAGAACTCATCCAATCTTTTAAAATGTCAATTTAATATGTTTGTAGTTAAAGAGATAGTTTCGCCATTTTGGGTGAAGGAAGGAAAGTGCATAAGATGAAATTGGGGATTGGGTTTTGGGGATTTTGGGTTTTCTGTGAATTTTGAATTTGGGTTTGAGGATGGAGATGTAAGGTTTGAAATTGGGGTTTGAAATTCAAAATCCAAAGCTAGCTCTTCATCTTCCTCTTCCTCTTCCTCTTCGTCTCCGTCTTCACATGTCGGGGTATATGACGGCCATGGCAGCCCCGAAGCTTCTCGTTTCATCACCCATCACCTCTTCGCCTTTCTCCAAAGTGAGCACCCCACAATTTTTGTTTTCTATATATTTTTTTAATTTTTTGTTTTTGGTTTAGACAGATCGAGACGAGAGAGAATCGAAGAGGAACATGAAGATGAAGGTGAGAGAGAGGAAAGATAAGAATGGCTAAAATATCAATTTCACTCCTAAATTATTTGGGTAAAATAACAATTAGCCTAATACAAGAATAAGTATTTACAAACTGGCCTAATATTGAAGTAAATGATCATTTTGCCCTTGTGATGAGTGATTATTATATTAAAGTATAGATAATTATAGGTATATATATAGGGATATAAGTGTAATTGAATGTGTTTGATTATAAAAAAATTATGATTGTAATTTGATCAGAAAAAAAACGCAAACGAACATGCTTATTATGATTATAATCAAAGCAGATTATAATCAGAGCGCAAACGAATTGGGCCAAGTTTTAATTATTTGACCTTTTTTATAGTGAATGATTTATTAGGTCCGAAATTGATTATACCCAAAAATAATCAATTTATTGTATATTTACTATTTAATTTTTTGAGTGACGATTATTACATAAAAATGTTTTTAAAAAAAAATTGGTCACCTATAACTTAAATTTAGGTTGACATATTGCTCCACATTTCTGGCGATCATTGAAATTTTGTGGGCAAGTAGTTGACGTATTCTTCTTCATTTTAAACGGTGGAGATCGTATTAGATGTTCTGCAAGGTGGTGTTTTTTGGTGAAAAACCAGACTGACTTTCTGGATGTCCCTACACTATCGTGTTTCATCGTGTTTCAATGATCGGCCTTTCATCCGTAGTCTGATCAAGCTTATTTTTTGTGAGCATATTCGTGACTCTTTATTCTTCATTAGACTTGGAATTGGGAGCAGTGGTAGCAAAAATAGGTAAATGCAACTTTTAAAAAAAAAAAATCTTTCATCTTTCCTTACCAAGTGTGATAGTTTGTGTCATCCAAAAAAATTATTTTACTCAAGTTTGCCCCATCTTTCAAACAAGTAATAACAACTAACCCAATCAACTAATGAACCAAGGCTCCAATACCACTTTGTTTGGAAGATAATGATAATGCCAAGCAAACAAAAACCCTATCAATAATTCTTCCCCACTTCAATGAATCTAATAGGAGCAATGAAGAGCAAAAACACAAGAACAATTACATTGTAAAAATGCACAGAAATAAGAACACCAGAAATTATTTGACGTGGCAAAAACTCATCCAATGTGAAAGATAAAAACTACGGGACCCCTCTTGGTCTAGAAAATGAAATCCGCTATCACCAACAATGTCTTACATACATTCAGCAAGCCACAAGTGAACCAAATGATAGCTCAATCACAAACAAACTCAGAAAAGAATTAGAGCTAAACAAGAGAGATAGGTTGTGATTAGAATCAAAACTGACAACGTTCTAATCGTCCAAATGCAATCTCCACCGTTCAGAATAAAGAACAGAGAGTCAGGAATATGGTCACCAAAAGTCAGCTTGATCTGACCACAGATGAAAGGCCAATCGTTTAAAATAATGAAACACGATAGTGTAGGGACGTTCAGAAATATCAATCCAATTTTTCACCAAAAAACACCACCTTCCAGAACGTCAAATACCATCTTGAATAATCTCATCTGCTCTGTCCTCTGAGTTCTTCGTCTTGCTTCCTCATTCATAATATCACTCTTTACAAACTGCATGGTCACAATACCATCAAGAGCAAAGTTTATCAAAGATACCCTAAAGTTTTCCGAAAAACTAGGAAGTGTAGTGAACAACCAAAGTCCCAAAATATCCTCATCAAATTTCAACCCATACCAGATAACTGATCAGAGATACCCTGAAATTCATTCACATGGTCAAGTACCGAGCTCCCTTCTTTGTACTGCAAACGTATGGCTTGCTTAAGCAAAAACAATTTAATATTATCGATTTTCGAAACATATAAAGTTTCAAGTTTTTCCGACAAAGTTTGGACATGTGTATCACTAATAATATGATTCAAAACATTATCTCCAACCCATTGTCGAATAAAATCACATACTTGTTAATGCTCAAACTCTCATTCTTCATCAATTTTGGAATCATATTAAGCTGAAAAAGATATATATTGATTATAATAGTGTAGATATGTGTACAATGGCTCTACCGAGAATGATGTTTGAATCATGTAGATTGGTTGCCGGTTTAGCAATTTCTTCCACATAGTCGTGAAGGGGGAGAATTGTTGGTTATTTGGGTTCCCTCCTATGTGGTAAAACCCAAATTTGTGAGGTCCAATTGCTTAAGCCCATTTGGGTTATTTTTTTCCTATCATTCTCTTGCAAGCTGAAACACTAAAATCCTAGAGCAGCAAATTTTTGAGAGGGAGAATCACATTATCACATTATTTCAAAAACATAGACGAGATGAAAGATTATTCACTTTTCAGATTAGACCTTACTCCATATTTCCGACGATCGGGCGGTGATCGGAACTACGATCAGGCTGAAATTTTGTGGGCAAGTAGCTGACATATTGTTCTTCATTTTAAACGGTGGAGATCGTATCTGAAGTTCTAGAAGGTGGTGTTTTTTAATGGAGAACGTATTTTAAACACTGAAAATTGGACTGATTTTCCTGGACGTTCCTCCACTGTCGTGTTTCAATGTTTTCCACGATCGGTATTTTATCCGTGGTTCGATCAAGTTGATTTTTGGTGAGTATGTTCGTGACTCTCTTGTTCATCATTAGACTTGGATTCTAGTTTAGTGGTAGCAAATATAGGTAAATGCAACTTTTTTATAAAGAAAAAATCTTTCATCTTTCCTTTCAAAGTGTGATAGTTTGTGCCATCAAAACAAATCATTTTACTCAAGTTTACCTCCATTGTTCAAACAATAACAACTATCCCAATCAACTAATGAACCAAGGTTCTGGTACCACTTTGTTGGGAAGATAATGATAATGCCAAGCAAAATAAAACACTAACAATAATTCTTCCCCACTTGAATGAACGTAATAGGAGAAATGAAGAGCAAAAACACATCAACCACCGCAACATAATGATGAACAGAGAGTCACAAACATGCTCACAAAAAATCGATTTGATCGGACCACAAATAAATGGCCGATCGTTTAAAATAATGAAACACGACAGCGCAGTGACATCCAGAAAAATCAGTCCAATTTTTCACCAAAAAACACAACTTCCAGAACTTCAAATACGATCTTGAATAATATCTCCTGCTCTTGTCTCTGTTATCTTAACTTTTGTTTTTACTTTTCTCCCAACTTTCAAGTTTTTCCCACAAAAATTTGGCATGTGTATCATTAACAATGAGATTCGAAACATTATCTTCAACTCATTGTTGAATAAAACCACATACTTGTAAATGCTCAAACTCCCATTTTTCATCAGATTTGGAATCATATTGAGGTGAAAAGATACAAACTGATGATAATGTTGCAAATATGTGTATAAAGGCTCTACTGAGAATGAAGTTTGAATCATGTAGATTGGTTGTCAGTTTGACAATTTCTTCCACATAGTCGTGAAGGGGGAGAATTCTTAGGTATTTGAGTTCCCTCCTATGTGGTAAAACTCAAATTTGTGAAGTCCACTTGCTTAAGCCCATTAGGGCTATTTTTGTCCTTTCATTCTCTTATAAGTTAAAACACTAAAACCCCAGAGCAGCAAATTTTTTAGAGCGAGAATCATGTTATTTCAAAAACACAAAGAAGAGGAGAGATTATTCACTTTTCAGATTTGACCTTGCTCCATGTTTTCGGTGGTAGGACGGTGATTGGAATTACGATTAGGCTAAAATTTTGTGGGAAAGTAGCTGACATATTGTTCTTCATTTTGAACGGTGGAGATAATGAACAAAGGTTCTGATACCACTTTATTGGGAAGATAATGATAATGCCAAGCAAACCAAAACACTATTAATAATTCTTCCTCACTTTAATGAATCTAATAGGAGCAATGAAGAGCAAAAACATAGTAACAACCACAACATAAAATTGCATAAAAACAAGAACACCGAGAATCATTTAACATGGCAAAAACTCCTCAAATGTGAAAGATAAAAACCACGAGACCTCTCTTGGTCCAAAAAATGAAATCCACTATCACCAACAATGTCTTACAAACATTCAACAAGCCACAAGTGAACCAAATGATAACTCAATCACAAATAAACTCAAAAATGAACTAGAGCTAAACAAGAGAGATAGACTGTGTTTATCATCAAAACTGGCAACGTTCTAGCCGTCCAAATGCAATCTCCACCATTAAGAATGAAGAAAAGAGAGTCACGAACATACTCACTGAAAATCAACTTGATTGGACCACAGATGAAATGCCAATAGTTGAAAACTATGAAACACAATAGTATAGGTACCTCTAGAAAATTATGTTCGATTTTTCACCAAAACACACCACCTTCCAAAACTTCAAATACAATCTTGAATAATCTCTCCTGCTCTTGCCTCTGTTATCTTGACTCTTGTTTATACTTCTCCCCCTACTTTCAGTAACCAAGACATCTGACTATGACGTGGAGGTCTCCTAAGTTCTTCTTACTTTCTCATTCATAATACCACTCTTCAAATACTGTATGGTCACAATACCATCAGGTGCAGAGTTTATCAAAGATACCCTAAGGTTCTCTCAAGAATCAGGAAGTGTAGTCAACAACCAAAGTCTCAAAATATCCTCATCAAATTGCACATCCATACCAAATAACTTATCAAAGATACCTTGAAATTCATTCACATGGTCAAGTACCGAGCTCCCTTCTTTGTATTGCAAACGTATGACTTGCTTAAGCAAAAACAACTTATTATAACCGGTCGTCGAAGCATACAAAGTTTCAAGTTTTTCCAACAAAGTTTTGACATGTGTATCATTAACAATATGATTCAAAACATTATCTTCAACCCATTGTCGAATAAAACCACATACTTGTAAATGCTCAAATTCCCATTCTTTATTAGACTTGGAATCATATTGAGCTGGAAAAGATACATACTGATGATAGTGGTGCAGATATGTGTACAAAGGCTCTACAAGAATGAACTTTGAATCTTGTAGATTGGTTGTCGGTTTGGCAATTTCTTCTACATAGTCATGAAGGGGGAGAATTGTTGGGTATTTGGGTTTCCACCTATGTGGTAAAACTCAAATTTGTGAGGTCCACTTGCTGAAGCCCATTAGGGCTATTTTTATCCTTTCATTCTCTTGCAAGTTGAAACACTAAAGCCCTAGAGCATCAAATATTTTAGAGGGAGAATCACATTATTTCAAAAACACAAAGAAGATGTGAGATTATTCATTTTTCAGATTTGACCTTACTCCACGTTTTCGGCGATCGGACGATGATCGAAACTTCGATCAGGCTGAAATTTTGTGGTCAAGTAGCTGACATATTGTTCTTCATTATAACGGTGGAGATCGTATTTGAAGTTTTGGAAGGTGGTGTTTTTTGGTGAAAAATTAGACTGATTTTTTTGGACGTCCCTACACTGTTGTGTTTCATCGATTTCAACAATCGACCTTTCATCTATGGTCCGATCAAGTTGGTTTTGGTGAGCATGTTTGTGACTCTTTATTTTTCATTCAGAATGGTGAAGATTGCATTTGGACGGTTAGAATGTTGTCAGTTTTGATTCTAATCACAGTCTATATCTCTAGTTCATTTTTTAGTTTATTTGTGATTGAGCTATCATTTGTTTCACTTGTGGCTTGTTGAATGTGTGTAAGACATTGTTGGTGATAGTGGATTTCATTTTCTGGACCAAGAGAGGTCCCATGGTTTTTATCCTTCGCATTGGAAGAGGTTTTGCCATGTTAAATAATTCCCGGTGTTCTTGTTTTTGTGCATTTTTATGTTGTGGTTGTTACTGTGTTCTTACTCTTCATTACTTCTATTAGATTCATTCAAGTGGTGAACAATTATTTATAGTGTTTTGGTTTGCTTGGCATTATCATTATCTTCTCAACAAATTTCATTTTCTTTTTCGTGGTTAGGCCAGCTATCAGATATTCCTTGTCTGATAGCCAACTACTAATCTTTAACTTTGTCAAATTTAGTATGGATAGGCCACAAAACTTATTGTATACTTATCATCTAAGAAAATTTCAAAATTATTTTATAAAGCTTTAACAACGTCAAACTTAAGGATGACACGTGTAGGGTACCTGATGGTTTTGTCGTTATTCGTATTCGTTTATCCTAAACAATATTCGTACCATATCTGTATTCGGTAAATTAGTATCTGTACTCGTACCCTATTCGATATCTGGTATCCGACGGGTGCCCGAAGTACCCAAAATATCTGAAAAAAAATTATGATATGGGTAGGATATCCTATTTTGTAAATTGGATATATCGGGTACTCGATATCCAGTATCCATAAACTAAAATAAATAAATAAAATTATTATTAATTTACATTTTAATTTGTTTTTTAATATAAAAAAATTAAATATAAAATAACAATAATAATAATATAAAAAATATATACAAAAATAATTAATTAAATTTAAACAATAATAATATATAATATTAAATTGAATGTAAAATATAAAAATTAAATAAGTAATAAGGTATCGGATATCGGGTACCCTAACTATCCGTTCATTTCAGACGGATATAGGGTATCCGAGGACAATATCCATATCCGCCTAATATCCACATTTATTAAATTAGTTATTTTAAAAAAATATCCAAGATTCAAAATGGTGATGATTATGATAATGGTCGTTGGAAGGAAACCACTTTCGTGTTTGATCCCACGTGTGTTTCTCAATCATTTCTTCTTCATAACTCGTATGATTATTTTAATGGGTATTCTTCTATGAAGCATGGACATTGACATGGAATCGAGACACGACACGGACACAGACTTACTGACACGTGAAATTCCTAAATTACACGACACAACATAGCATATATATATATAAATAATAAAAATTCACAAATTTTGATGAAAACTTAAAAAATTACAATATTTATTCTTAATATATGTTATACGTGTCAGTATTTTCTTTTGTTTGTCACGTTAAAGTCACAAAAAATTAATTTTATATTCTGAAATTTATGAATATGTGTCGTATAAGTGTCGTATGGTGTCAGACACGTATATGTGTCTGACACGGCGACATGCCTTCAAAATAAAGTGTCCATGCTTCATAGGTGTTCCTCATTCTGATATATGATCATTCAGAACAACCTTATTCATTTATTTTTTAATGAACAAAGATTTTGTTCCCTAAGATTAATACAACTTGACAAAAAAAAAATAGAATAAAATTAACACAAAAATTGCATAATTAGAGTTCTGATTAGGGATGACAAAAAATCCTCATGAACGGGGATCCCATATGCGAGGAAAAATTCCCCGCGGGGTCGCGGACGAGGGTAAAATTCACCCCGAAGAGAGTTCACGGACGGGGACGGGGAGTATGTCCCCCGCCCCACGGGGTCCCCGTCCCCGAATTAAATTTAATATAAATAATTTAAAATATTATAATTATTACATAAATCTTTCTCAACCTTTAGATCTAAATTCTAAAATAAGTTATAACCATAAGTTATCTAAACCCTAACAATTAGTGCCTCTCCCTGTAAAGCATATCAAACCCTTCAGCAAAAAAAAAAAAAACATATCAGATCTTCTCTCATCTTTGATCTTGCCAACACTCTCATCTTCGATCTCGCCAACGCTACGCTCTCGCCTTCTCACTAACACATCTTATCTTCGATCTTGCCAGTGTTCTTATCTCTCACTCACGCATCTCATCTTCTCACCAACGTTGCTGCTTTATCTAGCCAAAACTTCTCACAAACGCTGTCGACGTATTTGCTTATTTATTATTTTGCTGATTTGTTGTGTTGTTTTCTTGGATTTGTTGTTGAATCTCTTGTTTTTGTGTGTACTCTGTTGAATGAAATTTCTGAAGTCTACAATAGGATTTGTAAATTTATCCTAAATTCGATATCTTGGATTTGTAAATTTCAAAGAGAATTAATTAAAGATCAAATCCTATTGTAGTCTCTAATATTTATCCTAAATTTCATTTTGGTCCTTAATATTTTTTTTTGTTTTGTTTTGATCCTTAACTATTAAATTATATGGTTATATCTTTCTCATTTCAAACCCGAATGCGATGAAATTTGAGCTACAAATTATATTTGATGAGTTCTTTATTTACTTAATTGGGACCGTCAATAAATTAAATGAGATCAAATTGAGCCCGAAAATACATGACGAAAGCAATGCTGTAAGTTACTCATGACGAGTTCTTTTTCTGCCTAATTGGGACGGTTAGTAAACGAGCTGGGGTAGTACTCCGAGAGTTGATATTGATGTTTGTTTTTTCGGTAAAATGATATTGATGTTTTGATCAAACTAATTTTTAGAGTACTATTTGACCTCGTTTCTCAACGGTCCATATGAACAAACTCATGAAAGAAGTGATTGTGTTTTTTTTCTCTTTTTTTTTTGGAAAAATTGATTAAAACCTCAATTTGTTTCTTTTCTCTTACATTTTGATCTTATTATAAAAAGAAAAGGACCTTAATATAAAAAAAAAAAAAAAAGTGGATGGA
>QANZ01008287.1:93273-104448 GCA_003254925.1 Chamaecrista fasciculata
AAAAAAAAAAAAAAAAAAAAAGTGGATGGAAAAGAACCAAAACTAATGGTGAAACTTTTTGAAAATTTGATTGACCAAACAAAACTTTCAAACAAACTTGAAGGATTAAAATAAGACTTTGGCCTATTTTTCTTTACCTTATTTCATTTCAATGTGAATGAAAATAAGAAAGCAAACACACTTAAGTTAAATTTACATTTACTGTAAATTCACCGGTGCTCTCATAATAATCAAACAAATTTCGATTTTTGACATCCACAGCTTTTAATTTTAATTTCATCATAATCATTTTAAAGAATTTAGGTCAAAGGGTCATTTTGGTCATAAATGTATTCCCCTAATGTTTATTTTGGTGTATTATGTTTCAAAATGTTCAAACTGGTCCTAAGCATAGGCAAAATATTTCATTTTGGTCCCAAACTGTTGTATTTGGTCATATTTTTCCTGTCTCCTATTTCAAGTTCAAAGGACTTGTTAAGAGGAACTCATATGTCTAAATTCGTCATATTTGAATTTGAAACAAGAGATATACGATCAACTTTGTTTGTTTGATCGTAAAACGAGCAGTCTACTTTTAAGACCAATTTGACCTCGTTTACTAATGATCCCAACTAGATAGGAAAAGTACTATTAGAGAACAATGCGTAGCTCTAAACTCGTCATGTTTGAACTTGAAACAAGTCATATTCAATAGTTTGGGACCAAAATAAAACATTTTGCCAACATTTAGGACCAGTTTGAACATTTTGAAACATAATGGACCAAAATGAACATTAAGATATATATTTAGGACCAAAATGACCCTTTAACCAAGAATTTATTGAAGAAAAACTACATTGAACTTGAAATTTTGACAAAAAAAGTGAAATCTAAATTCTAATTAAGCATATGACTAGGATGCCCAATATTACTACCCGGTCAATTCTAAAATTTATATACGTGCCTAAAAAAAGAAACTGGTAATAATAAAAATTTTAGTATTTTACACGATAAATAATTTATAATATCCCAAATTTAATGGAACTTATTACGAAAATGTCGTGTATATTATTTACTTTTATTTCCATATGTATTAACTATTAAGGATACTAAGGCCATGATTTTCACATTGTAAAATGACTAAAATCCCATTTTGTTTTAAAATCATATGCTTTGAATGAGATTAGATCTCCGCTCAAAATATAAAGAAAGTATATTAAGATTGAAAAAAATATTAATTAATATTTAACAAAAACCGTTCAGTAATAATTCCTAGATTAAAATATATTTATTGGAAAAGAAATATCCATTTAGATTTTCGTTTTAACATTATTTAGATTCTTTATACATAAATGTTAATTGTTAACATACCAAAAGTTGTTACCATGGGCTTATCCATCAGACTATTCAAATTATTGGATATTGGGCCATGTATATATATATAGGTCTGACCCAATGACTATTAGCGTAGTGTTTTTTTTTAATTTTAGCGGAGGAAAGTGCAATTGTTCAAAAAAAAGAAAAGCATTACGTAAATTTCATATGTATCCTATGAACGAGCTTATAGTACATATATCCTTTTATCAATTTGATTAATTAATAATTAATAGAGAGAATGAAACTAAAGTTTGTAATTGGAAGAAGTTTATGACAAATATATAATTGAACTTTATATAATTTTTTTCTTAATAAAATAAGTAATTATGTGTAAAAAACATTGTTAATGTTATGACTTCTGAGTTAATTATTTGAATACTTTTCAGCATAAAAATTATATTTATTACACTAACAAAGTTTTAAAAAAAAAACAATATTTAATTAATACTTTTTTAACTTATTAGGGGATCAAGTTGAAGTAAAAATAACTTATTAAAAGGGCAAACTTGCTTAACTATGGTGAAATTTAGGAAACGAATATTGTTTATTTTGTTAACCAATAATTAATAATTATATATATACACACATGCAATCAGCTTCAGCTCTGACCAAAATAAGAAATGTTTGATTAAAAATATTTATATATATATATATTATATTGATTATATATTATTTATGACAAACCATATAATTTATACATAAAGTCTGTTATGCAAACATCTAATATAAAACCAAACCAGTGAATTACTAAGGAGCTGGCTCTATAGTATATTCTATTGTAGCAATTAATGTGCTTGGTAGTGCTTTCACTTTAATTTTATGAAACATATGAACCTATATATACATGTATAATATCTTCACTTACATGCATGTGTGAATGATGAGGCTTGTCATTAATAAGTGTATAAACACACACACATACACACATATATATATATATATATATATATCTTCACTTACAAAATGATGAATCAAAATTTGAATCTTAATTGAAAAATATGTTTACATTCAGTGTTTGACAGTGATGCAAATTAAATTTATCTAATGCAGTGGAAGATATATGTAGTAAACTAAATCAATATCAATATATACTAATGTGCATGTGTGTGTGTGTGGTTGTGAGTGTGAAGAGTGAGAGGATGATGAAAGATATATATATATATATATATATATATTACATGGTTTGGAAGGAGTTTGGTGGATTGAAGTTGATATAACAAGAAGGGTTAAAGGGGCAAAAGAGAATGAATATGATAAGGGCTTGAAAGTTGTAAGGTTTGTAAGTGGCAGTTGTGAGACAGTAAAACCACACAAAAGTTGTAAGGTCATATTCACATATATACATATCCATGCATCCATCATAGTACTCACATGCATGCTTTCTTTTTTAATTACATATATATATATATATATTAACTTGCATGTACTTCCAACCAATATTATCAAATTAGGGGCTTTGTGTGCCGTTATATGTAAAATAAATAAGGAACTAAATTGTTGACTTAGTAAAAAAAGAGGGACCAAATAATAAATTTCCTCTTATTTTAATTATATATAATATTTTTATCTTAGTATAAATGGGAGGACGACCAGAAGGCTCCTCCCACATATAATATAGTATAGAAGATATCTATCTACTCATATATATATATATATATATATATATTATTTTACTATCTCTCTATATATATTACAATCTTTAATTTGAACCTGCATGGGATATATATATATATACATATGATATTGCCTTTTGAATGTTGTGATATATATACTGTGCCATTGATGATTTATCTGTTCACCAATAATTTATTGTGCTTTAAGGTTTCGAGAGTTTTAAGGTAATCAAGAGTAATTAGTATATAGTTATATATTTCCTACCCATTCCTTAAATTAATTGTGAGATTTTTATTAATTATGTTGCTTTTAAAAATCAATAAAAAATGAAAAAAAAAATCTATATCTTTTAGTTTTTTAAAATATATATAATAATGCTTTTGAAGATTGAAGAAAAACTCTAATTGGAAATGGGTGTGTGTGGATTGGATTTGGATTTACACTTCTCAAATCTATTAGATTAGTAGCATATATATAGACAAAATATTCTCATCATTAATATTTATTTTGGTAGACTCATCATTAATTAATATTTTGCTTAAAAGCCGTTGTTAGAGTATGTGACTTATCTCTTTTAATTTTTAAAATAAACAAAAGTTGATAAATATATATGCAATAAAATTATTTTCATCTTTTTATATTTACATGATATGATAAAATTCTGTTCTTAAAAATAACGTAATGCATACACACCGTAATGTATACACAATTACACACCTTGTAGTAGTCTTCACTCCCTTGAGAAAATTTCTCTCTAGAATGGGTTGTTATATGTTCTGTTAGCCCATCACATGTTGGTCCATTTATAACTAACGCTATAGAGTCACCCATGTTAATGTTATAAATTATGGAAGTATTTATAAATGCGTTATACACATTTTTTTAGAAAATAATTTTCTTTGAATAGTTATATGTTCTTTTGGGTAAACATAGAATAATTATATTTTGTACAAAACATATAAGTCCAGGGTAAACATAGAATAATTATATTCTTTTGGGTAAACATAGAATAATTATAAATGCCAAATACACATTTTTTACACATTTTTATTTTTTATACATGTAGAAATACCCCTTCATTAAAAAAAAAGGAGCACTAATAATGAAAAGTTGATGAAAGTAACTCAATTAAAAAAAAAGAAATTGAAACTATTATAAAATAGTACTTTGAGCTGATGGACAAAAACAGAACTTTGAGCAAACTTGAGGGACTAAAATAAGACTTTGAAAAAAAAATTGACACTTAGACAACCATTAGCCGAGCTAGCTGACACATCAGCTTTTTTCATCAATCTAATTAATGAAGTTAGAGGTTAGGGTATAATTGACAACAATATGGAATATTAAGGGCATAATTGACACAAAACAAACGTTAGGAGCATAAGTGAAACTGACCCCAAACATCAGGGGTACAAATAGGTCTTTTGCCTTTTTATTTTTTATACATGTAGAAATACCCCATCATTAAAAAAAAGAGCACTAATAATGAAAAGTTGATGAAAGTAACTCAATTAAAAAAAAGAAATTGAAACTATTAAAGTATTTAAATAGATTCTTTTTTCTAAATTATGAAAACCAAAGTTTTTTTTCTATTCAATTTACTCATGCATAGATTTTTTTTTATAGCAATATCACTTTCTATCAAATATTTAATTGAATTGGTGGCATATTATCTTTAATTGAAAACATAATATCATTTTTGTAATTAAAAATATGATATTTTTAATTAATAATATAATATTTTAATTAACTCATGAATATATTTTACTTTTATATTAACAAAATAAATTTGTAAAAAATTTACAAATTTTATTGAAAATCTTAAAAGTATTAAAAATTATTTTTAATATCTAATCTAATCTAACTTTAATACAATAGAATGTTTTTATCTAGCCATTAATATATTCTCTTAGAGTAAATTAAAAATTTAGTCCTTGAAAGATTACTAACTAACAATTCAATCCTCAAAGATTAAAAACATAATTTAATCTTTGAAAGATCAAAATAATATATTAATTAGTCGTATTTTTAACTAAATAATATACCAATTTAATTTTTCAAGGATGAAATAGTATAGTATTTTAATTTTTCATATACTATGCTATTTTAATATCTGATTAAATTGTTAACTCGTTGATATTTCAGAGATTAAATTATTAATTAATAATTGAAGTTTTGATCATTGATAAATTCTGATTTCTGGGTTTATTGTTTTCTACTGTTTGTTTTGTGTCTCCGTGTGCGATTGCGTGTGCATTTCTCAGCAAAAAATTCTGAATCACGAACACAACAATTTCGCGACCTCCTTTGATTTTGATATTATTTCTGATCATTATTCAAAGGCTTTCATCATGCGTCTTCAGTCACATCTGAGTCACAGTGTCACACCACAGCTTGATCTTAAAAGCGATGGAGATAGTAGAACCGCAAGTAGTATTCATTCTTATTATTATTATTAAATCATTTATATATGGCCATCACACAATCTCGGGTTTTAGTCATTGCTTTTCCTACTTCCTAATTCTACACGGCATATTACTGTTGGGTTTTAGAATTTTTTACCCAAACCCAAATGACGCCTTCTAAGTGTTTGACAAAATGCCTCTGTGAATATTTTTTCAGAGAAATTGAAGCAAACAACAGAAAGCATATTCTCTCTGATTTGTTATTATACATCAGAAGGACGAGGACCCCTACCTACCGTTGTTGCTTTTGTATGGCCCAATTGTTGCAGCACCACCCAATAGTAAGTAAGTGCTTCTTCTATACATACATGCTTCAAAATTCAAATCTGTAATAAAGCTTTAAAACAGTCTATTTCCCACTGGATTTGCGGGATATGTATGTATGTATGCCCATCTATTTTATTTTTATCTTTTTAGGGTACGTGGAGGATAACAAGTGGTAGGAAAGTTGTGCAAAACTATGTTTTTGGTTACTTGTGGCATTTTGCTCTCGTGCCTCTGTGACAGCAAATGGATTGAAAACTGTGATGATGGTCATTTATGCTATTCTTTGTGAGAAACTTGTGATCTTTTTGTATACACTTATGAAACACATACACGGATACGGATACGGATACGGATACGGATAGACTGATAAAATTGACAAGTTGGGAGAAATTATAATTTTGAAATTACATTTATATATAGAGAAAAAACCTGTGATCTTTTGGCTATTACTTATAAAATTTTTGAAATTATATGACACGACATTTATGTATATATAAAGAGAAATTTGTGATCTTTTTGCTTACAGCCATAACACTTTTCATCTCATGCAACTTCAGGTAAATGACATTTTTCAGTTTTAATTTCATTGAAATCTTTTTTTTATTATAATTTATTGAAGTTACTAGCAGAATTAGCTAATAATGTGATGAATATGTGGCTTCTAATCATTACAGATTGTAAATGTTGAGGTATTCAACTAAATGGATGCATATTCTAGCAGGATTTATTGCATTTTTTTTCCTATATGAGGAAATCAACATGAAACTAATGGGATGTGGTCATGAAACTAGGTGAAGTATTAACACTGTAAGACCTCGTTACTGATTTGGGTAAGATTAATAACTAATTTAGAAGATATTTAGAATTTTGAGAATTATATAGTACACCATTGAAAGAATGATAATGATTATGACAGTAAAGTAACAAAACTGGAACTAATCCTAAACTAAGAGCTAGACAAGTAAATTACTTTTGTCCAAGAAGATTGAACTACTGAAGGGAATCAATACTACTTGAACTAAATGATATGTGGGCTTTAAGTGTCATTTTCTAGTGTTGACTGGAAAATTGTGTGTGTTGATGCGAATAGAAATGGACTTTAGGAACAATCATATCCCAATGGCTTGATCAAAGTCGAGCCTCAGTGCTCACACAAGCTTGTTTTGTGCCAAGTTTCTAGCCATGGAAAATTGGCAATCATTGAGAGTGATGCCCCATAAGCTAACTCAGATTCTTGCTCTAAGTGCCCACACAAAACAGCTATGTGCTTTCCTTCTAAACTCTGGCAAATACTGCTACATATATGCAGGATTATAATTAAAAAATAGTGGAATGTCTCTAACACCAATTAATATGAAATTATGAATCCATAAGAGACTCATACAAATTAAGGTCAATTATTATAGGCTAAAATGCACTTAGGACCCCTGAGTTTTAGGCTGGTGTCACAAAACGCCCCTGAATGTAAAAAGTTGACAGACAAATTCTCTGAGCTTTCAATTTCTATCACTCAGCACCCTTCTGTCAACCTTTTGTCAAATTATCACTGTTTTGTGTAAAAAATGTGAGGCTATTTGTTGAGTGATCGAAGTGGAAAGCTTAAGAGTTTTATCTGTCAACTTATTTGAACTTAGGGGTGTTTTGTATAACATAGAATGACACATAATTTACATTTAAATGGCTGCTCTATAGTTATGGGTGACTTCCTTATCTTTTAACGGTTCAATGGTGGTGAGTGGCTCCACCTTGATAACGAAGTCCTAACATGACCTTGAACCTCATGGAAGATGTCTCTATCTATCATTCTCTGCAATTGGTGCCTTATTGCAAGGTCCATTTCCTGCCACACAATCCTTCTTTTAGTCTTTCAAAGAAAGTTACCAGATGCTTTAAGAGACACCAAAAAAGCTGTCCACGTTGCCCAAAAGAATGATTGATGTCCTTTGGATTCTTACACTACAAAATGAAAAGGATTTTTACTTTTCCAGGTTGTTCTTACATGTTACATGATCCCATATTTTTAAATAATTGAAACCTCTGGCTTTGATGCTACCTCGCTTGCCCTAACGAATTCCTTGTAAAACCTTTCAAACCCGGAAGTTATTTCATTGATTAGATTGATGCATAATGAAAAATAAATAATCTGAAATAGTTTTATGGTGCTTAATAACTTTCTTTGCTATCACAGGGCTAAAGCTCTTATACATGTTATTGAAACTTTGGCCTTGAATTCTTGGCCTTTCTAGAGGACAAAGAATTCTCATGAGGTACTCATTTTTCTTTAAAAAACAATGTTTTAGATGTCTTCTTACAAGAAATTTATTTGACCTTTGTTGGATTAAGCACTTACTATTAAGCGCTTCCACCATGGGACAATTGCTGCCACACTTGACCAACAATCTCCTCCTCAGCAATTATCTTGCTACTAATAGGACTAATACCAATTGTTGGATCAAGCGTTTACCACTTAGTCAAAAGTTATTGTTGCCCAATGTGTGACAACAATTGTCTCATAGCAAAAACCCAGGTATGTGAACAAGTCATAATCGAACCATAATGATTGAGTGTTTATTACTCTACTATGGATTAAGGAAATAGAGTTATGCTCTTACTAACAATTATAGCTTTCAGCCTAACGATAAGTGCTTAATTCAACAACTTTGAATAGTAGACTAAAGACAGACTTAATAATTATATATGTTGAGGTCTTTATAAGATGTTAATGATCACATGTTTAACCAAAATATTTAAGCCGTGAAGAGAAGAGACAGAATTGAGTAATTGACTCTCTCATAACATTGAGCTAACCTCAAATCTCTCACTTTGCTCAACTGAACTGTCAAGAGTGGAGAATCTAAGTAAACAGTCTAGTATTGGCTTGAATTGCTTAAAGAAAACGATTTGGCAAACTTTTCCAGAAAAATTCACTGGATTTGACAGTTTGCTAAATAGGTCTTATAATTAGTGAAATCATGCGGGGACCAAACTGACGTTTTGGGTTACTTGTGATGACCAATTTGACCGTGAGGGGATGGACTAGCTAGTCTTCATATTCGTCTGATGCATTTTGGGACCATCTTTCTTTCCTGATCTATCTTTAATGCAGGAAACTAAACACCCATTCAGCATTCTCTTGTTTCTTTCCTTTCCTTGAAGAGATCAAATTACCTAGGTAAATTTACCCATTTATAGCTATTCTACTTGTAGTTGGATTAATGAGTGTGATAGTCAAACAAATAAATCATCCATATATATTCAGCGTTTTAATTGCTAACTTGTATCTCAGTCAAGCTAGCTAGGCCTAGCTAGTTATATATAAATTCCAATGATAAAATATCTACTTGTGATGTTGAAACCTAAAAGCTAAGGGCCATAGGGAAACTGATCAAACTGGCCTATCCTTATCTCAGACATCAAGAAATTAATGAAAGAGAGCATGCATGGATGCAGCTGGAAATGGGTTCAATTGATTGTTGTTTTTATATTGCAGTGAATGACGTTACATGTGCATGTGAACAGTTCATTCCAATCAGGCAAGGTTGTGCTGATCATTCATATATATTACATTACAAATGTATGTCAATGTGCATGTGAAAAGATCAGATGAGTACTTAAAACTTTATAATAATTATATATATGATACTTATTACATTATAGACTCAGCTATTTGGCTATTTTGTATACAAGGAGTTTATATTGTGCAGTTTGGCAGCTATAGGTGGCATTGATGTATCGCTTTCAAAGCGTATTAAGGGGGCAGAGAAACTAAGATGGAGACAATATTTTTTCACCTTAATATCTCTAATTTCACGCAATCCTGTTGCTTGTGGTGGGCCTATAACATTCATTTTTTCCTGAGAAAATTGAAAGATGTTGCAGCGGGAATATAGCATCTTGTTGCTGCACATAACCAACATTTTCGTCTCTAAATGGTGGGGGCCCACCTGCTCCATCGATTTTGACTATTGAGAATGCCATGCCATCTGTTACAACTTACAACATCCACTTGTTTCTGGGTTTTCCTTTGGAACCTTTCATAAATATATATAAAACCAGTTTAGTATTGATTGAACTAGACTCGAGTTCAAGAATTTGTGAATATAACTATTTTTGTTGAGGGATTCTTTTATTATATTCAGTTGTGCGATACAAGTTGAATTTGAATTAGTCAAGACAAAACTTCAAAGATCAGACGGACAACTAAAAAAATATTTCTTATTTTTCTCTATATATATATATATTTGTGATGAAATGCATATATATGTATAGCGCTATTATTTGTGTCTCTAGTTGAATTAAACTATATAGTATAATTATTTTAGTTGACAACTGAGTATTTGGAGAGTATTTGAGAAAAGTGTGAGCTGTTTTAATGGTAACTAAACCATGTACGTGTCTTGCCACCATAGGTGTTTGTAGTTGAATAAAACTAATATCATTTTAGTTGACAATTCAAATTGAATATGTGAATTAAAAGTGCTTCGAATTCGATCTTCACATAACATTCTTATAACAACAAGTAACTTTAATAACTTTAACTGTGACCAAGTTGTGAATCCAACTAAGCAATACTTAATTATAAGTCCGCATAGTGGTGGTACAAATAAAAGATTGGCGTCAAGAAAAGATCGGCGTCAAGAAAGACCTAGTTGATAAGAAGGCGACTCATAATTCATAAAGTCGTGAGTTCGATTTCTATGATTGATGGGAAGGCTTAGTTGGTAGTCAATCTATAAGTACCTTTATAAACGTTCATAAAACTTGAAGATATGCTCTGGTCTTCGTGAGCTTCCAGGGCTGAACTAACCAAAAAAAAAAAAAGATTGGCTGAAGTTTATTTTTTGTTCAGGTCTCAATTTGGTCTTATATTTTTTTTTTGTTACACTTTTGATACCATATTTTTTTTTTTCAGGTGCATCATTGGTCTCATCTTTTTATTGCAGATTTGGTCTTGTATCTTTGCAAGAAATTTCACGGCTAGTTCCACAATGTGAAATCTTTTGCAAAGATATGAGACCAATTCTGCAACTTAAAAGATATGGGACTAAATCTACAATCTAATCAAAAGATATGAGACCAAAAGTGTACCAAAAATAGATACGAGACCAAATTGAAATCTAAGTAAAAGATATAAAGCTAAAAGTGTAACAAAAAAAGATACTGAATCAAATTGAAACCAAGACAAAAGATATGAGACTAAAAATACATTTTAACCTAAAAGGTTAGTACTACTCTTTATCCCGACCAATTAATATTTTGCCCTCATGGTTCTATATTAGGCCACATATTTTCATACTAATTTTATGTATTGACAATATTATAGTATGTTGTAGTTCAAAATTATATATATCATGATCATGATGCATCAATATTTAATATCAGTGATATTGACAGTTAGATGTATATTCATCCCAATTCATTGTAAAAGAAAACTTTCGTGATGTGTATATATATATATATATATATATATAAT
>QANZ01008287.1:104455-119700 GCA_003254925.1 Chamaecrista fasciculata
CTTGCTTCACGAACAGCGTCGGCTTGGGTTCGATGGGTTTAGGGTCTGATGGGTTTGATGGATTGGGTTTCGATGGACTAGGTTTGTCTGGGTTGAACAGTTTCGAGGTCGATTGGTTGGGTGTGGGTGTGAACGGTTCGCCTGTGGGTTCGATGGGTTCGAGCCACGGTGAGAATGGTTTGGGTGTGGGGTTCGATGGGTTCGATGCTGACGGTTTGGGTGTGGGGTTCGAATGGTCTAGGGTTTCATGGGTAAGATGGTGGTGTGAAGGTGCTTGGGGCTAAGTGTTTTGGGAGGTATAAAATTCGAATGGTTGAGTTGATGGTGAAGGGACTAAATGGTCAGAAAGATAAACGTGCGTTTTGACATTAAGAGGGGTTTTTTTTTTGGGTGCAAATGCTGAGTTGATGTAAAATTTATGATGTTGCACACTATTTCTTTTTTTTTTCATTTAGGTGTGCTGACGTGGCAATTAACGTGCCACGTCAGCACTTAACGGTCCACATCAGCTTTTTTGGACGGGTTGGCTAACGGAGGGACCAACGTGCAACGAGTCAGCATAATTCGAGGACCTGGTTGTACAATTTTGATAAATCGAGGACCAATTCGTGGGAGCTTGTATAATTCGGGGACCAAATTGTTAGTTTACTCCAAATTAAACCCTTTCGGTAGCTTTAAGTGAGCATTCTATGGGACAAACGTCTTTCCTGTTCCTCATCATTTCCAACTCTCCTTGATCATGTCATTCTTTCAAACCTTGACGTGGCAAATAAACTTTATGTGAGTTACTCCCTCCGTCCCTTTTTATTTGCTTCATTGCAAAACTTTTTTTTTGTCCCTTTTTATCTGCTTTGTTATGAAATCAAGATGTCATCAATGAACTTTTTTACCATTTTATCCCTATTTAATATTATAGTCATAATGGATGATTTGACTTTTGGTAGAGAATTATTTTGGGGTTTTGTAGTAATCAATTGGAGTATGTTTCATAAAAAAATTGTGAGAGTATTTAAATTAGTTGGAGGAATTTAATTTTTGAAATATGAGCATTAAATTGATGATATAATTAAGTATAATTTAATAAGGGTAATATAGTCTTTTTATTTTAGATTTTACATTAACTTTAATGATTTAATCATTATATTAGTTTGTGTGCAACAACCTTAAAAAGCAGATAAAAAGGGACGGAGGGAGTATAGTATAGTCATAAATGAATAAGTATTTTCCAAGTATTTTTATTATTTTCAATAGGAATATTTTAGTCTTTTTATCTTATTTTTTTTCTTTATTCTAGGTGACCTAATCATTTTTTTAATCTGTGTGTATTTACCTTAAACATTAGATATATAAAACTGGTGGGAGTAATTAGTAAATAGAATTATTTGGACTTGATGGGTTTAAATGATATGAGCAATTTGGTGGATTCATTTATATCACTGTCCACACCATTACCATTGATTATTAATGGAGGTATTTGGACTTTTATCACGAAATTGCTTTCCTTTAAGATACAAACACAAACACATTATTAATGCAAGAAAACGAAAGTATTGAATTTTATTTTGGTTTCATTATGAAGGCTTCCTATTTCGAAGGTATAGTCACTTCCATAAATCACAAATAGCTCTTGGACTTTTGACAGAGGATATTTAGAACAAACTCCCAAATATTTAAGCTAAAGAGAAATTTTAATTTTAAGCTCACTAGCAAGTTGTATATTAAAAAATCAAAGTGCGCTTATATCTCTCATTATTATAAAATTTATAATTTTTAATTCAGTTGTTGAATTACAAACATAAGCATCATGTTTATTTATCTCTGTTGAATTTCGTGGGCTAAATATACGCTCATGTGGGAGTCCAATTGAGTTATAGGTTAACTCATTGGAATGTGGGCTATTTTAATTAAGTCTCACATCAGATAGTTAGTAGTTGGGAGTTTTCCTATTCTCCTATAAATAGGAGTAATTCCCCATCATTCAAGTTGCTCAATTCCATTAGTTGGAAATGAGGCTCTCATATTGAGAGAACCCACATAGTATTATTTTATTCTCTCTCTTAGAGTTTTTCTTCCGCGATCAGTCGTGGAAACATGGCTCTACCTCTAGTAGGTAGAGTCTCACCGTTTGGTAGAGTTCGTGACGAGGAGATCAACGTTTGGAGATTAGTCTTGGTGGAGCAGAGCCACTAGCAAGATCTAGAGTATTAGCGATGGCAGGTTAGTAACTTCAGCAATATGTTTTATGCTTTCCTGGATTTATAATTATGATTCGGGTTTCGGTTCTTGGGGATCCGAAATCCTTCAATCTCAAATGTAAACTCAAAAAGAAAAAAATAACAGAATTAAAACGAGAGAAATATAACCCAGAGCGGCATGCTTTCTAGAATCGATTTGACCTTAATTATTTGTTATTAACCGACCCAATTAGATTGAAAAAGTACTCATCAAAAGCAATCCATATATAGTTATGGATTCATCGAATTCGAATTTGAAATGAGAGAGATATAACCATATATGTAATAGTTTGGGACCAAAGTAAATTACTAGGAAAACATGTAAGGCCAATTTGATTAATATTTGACCAGTTAAAAGTGAACTTGCATTTATTTTGGTTTATTAAAATATACTTATTTTTAAGGTTAAAGGGTCATTTTGGACCTAAATATATGCCCTAATGTTTATTTTGGTTTATTGTGTTTTAAAATGTTCAAATTGGTCCTAAATGTTGGCAAAATGTGTCATTTTGGTTCTAGATATTGGTAAAATGTTTCATTTTGGTCCTAAACTATTAAATTTGGTCATATTTTTTTCATCCCTCATTTCAAGTTCAAAAGACTTGATAAAAAAAACTTGTAGCTTTGAATTCATCGCATTCTAATTAATGATATATATCATTAATTACTATTCAAAACATACGACGACAAATCATCACATTGAGCCACATATATGTACGTATTGCATTACATTACGTACGTATGTTAATGATTTATTTATGAACTTGACAAAAAGGAAAACATATCTTAATCAAGACAAATGTTTTGGAATGATAGAAATGAAACATTTGAATTTTGAAAACGAGTCAGAAACAGTAAATTTTTTACATTTACGTGCACATGTTATATGTATATATAAAAGCATCGAAAATTGCATCATATATCCAAGAGAGCGACGCCTAATTTTTCTAAACCAACTGTACCATAAAAAAAAACAAAGATCATATTAAACAAAATCTAATATAAAATATTAATATTTGAATATTTNCTCCGGTTCTATATATCTGGTGTTTAAGGTTTCTACACACAGATTAAAGAAATGATTAGCTAACATAGAATGATCGAGAAAAATGAAGTAAAATGACTAAATTATCCCTATTAAATTACTTGGAAAATGTTTATACATTTATGACTCTACTATATTTAATAGGGGTAGAATGGTAAAAAAATAATTAATGCTCTCTTGAATTTATAAAACATCAGATATTTTGAAACAAAAATGATTTTCTAAAACACTAGATATTCAGAACCGGAGGGAGTATTAAAGAAGATCTAAATGACTTGTAATTATATTTTATGTTGCCTTATATATATGCCTCGATTGAATGTTTCTGAATGAATGTAGAACGTGCAATTGACTTGGGTATTAGCAAATGAAAACCTCAAGGTCTATGTATGAATGCATTAATTCTCCAATAAACCATATATTCAAACAATAAATAATAATAAATAGCCTCTTTTAATTTTCCCACTATATATATAACTAGATTCGTTCTAATCTCTAGAAGTATATTTTGCTTTGTTTATTGCACGAGTGGCCTTGATACGAGTGTGATTAGAGATCATTTTCAACTGAAATTAAGTTTCCTAATTAATAAATTAATATTCTATACTTCTTAAATTTACTCAAACGGTCAAACCTAGTGGTTCGTATATTTTGAGAAACCCTAATCACGATTTTATATGTCAAAGTCACTAGGTTTGAATTCAGAAAATAAAATGGTTTTGAATTCACAAGTCAAGTCAAGACTTAACAGATCTATGCTATTCCATTTCTCAAAGCTTCATTAATTACCATGAAGTTATTTATTTATTTTTGGTCGAGAATGTTGCTCGAGTTATTTAAAATTTAATTTGCAAAAGTTCAATCTCTAATAAATAAATGATTATTTTTGAAATGATTATTTTTCTATTGCAATGATTTTTAAAGAATAAATAAATAATTTGATTTCTAAAACATCATCAAACAAACAATTTAGTCCTTAAAAAGTTAAAATATATAATTTAATCTCTAAAAAATCAAATCAACATACTAATTAATCTTTTTTATAGACTAAAGTAAATAGTACATTGTTTTAATTTTTTAAGAATTAAAAAAATACCGTTTTGATCTTTTAGGGATTAAATTTGTATTTTAATCTTTCGAGGACTGAGTTATTAACTCGGTGATCTTTTAGGGATCAAATTATTAATTTTCTCATTTTTATAACCCTTTTTGTTCCTTTTCTTCCTCCTTCTTTATAGAAAAAGAATATTTATGTGATCCATGTGATTTATAGAAAATATTTTGACTTAACAAGTTAAAAGTTTTTTTTTTTTTTCCGTAAGTTAAAAGTTATACACCAAAAAGGTAGGGAATTTACGGCCAAAAAAAGGGACTTTTTTGGTAAGGAAAAAAAAAGGACTTTTGTACACTCGTGCATGCGTTTCTGCAACTTGCCTGAAATTACGGGGTTACCTCATTGGACATTAGTGTGACACTTCTGAATTTTTATGCAATTTCATTTAGTAATAACAAATTATTATTATAAAAATATTATAAGATTATAAACCTACTACATACTTTAAATAAAACTTAATTACCAAAATATTGAATTGACCTAAAATTGTTTAATCATAACCAAATATTTCTCAACAAAAGCCAACAGAGGTGGTCTAGTTGATATTGATAAGGAGTCGACTCATAATCCACACAAGGTCGAAAATTCGATTCTTACTGCTGATGTAAAGACTTTGTTGATAGGCGATATGTAAGTAAATCTATAAGCGCTCATAGAACGATAAAACATGTCTTAGGTCTTGGTAAGCCCATGTGATCCAATTCACTTAAATTTTCCTCCACCGAAAAAAATATTTCTCAATGAAAATGTCATATAAAACAGATCAATATTGTCAACTAATTAATTTTAATAATGGTTTACTATAGTCAAAAAATTATTTTAGAAAAAGCTTAATATTTGATCTCTAAATTTACACTAAATCAACTAATCAATCCCTAAATGATTAAAATATACGACTCAATTCTTAAATTATTGCAATTATCAATGATTTAGCCTCAAGGTTAGATTTAGGGACAAAAAAAACATAAAAAACTCAATACAAATTTTAGAGACAAAAAAAAATATTAATTTAGTAAAAATTCAATGATAAAAAAGTATAAAATCAGTACAAATTTAAAAATCAAATCATCATCAAAGACTAAATAGTTGACAGTTGAAAATATTTTAGGGATCAAATCGTGTATTTCGATTATTCAAAAACTAATTAGTTGATTCAGTATAAAGTCAAAGACTAGATAATAAGTTTTTTCACTATTTTATTTACTACTTGTTTCTATAGTTGAGAAAATCAATTAATAACTTTATTTATAATAAAACATAAAAAAAATTTAATTGAAAGATAAAATTACTTTAAAATTATTTAGCGATGCCAATTTGTGAGTCCACTGGTAAAAAGTATTCAGTATTCGTTAGATATCAAATACAACATAAAATGTGGGCAGTGAAAAATTAAAAATTATTTAATATTATGTGGATACAAATATTATGTCAACTACTCGATATTCGTCCAAAATAAATAAATAGTTAGAATAACCAATATATGATGATACATCACTATTTGGGCGTACGCCTATTAGGCCTTCGCTCCAGGCCTCTTCTTCCCCCAAACCCTTCAAGGCGCACTCGGACCGGTCGAATGCTCCTCCGCGCATTTAGGGGCGGCTGTGATCCATCCATTATCATAGCGCGCCCCTGGCTTGACACACATTCACCCACGATTGCCTTGCTCCGTAATCCTCATTAGTGGAGATCGTGGGCCACAGACTTAGTCATACCCACGTTCTCTAGACTGCTGGCGCCCGCCCAGTTACACGACACGCAATCACCCACGATTGCCTTGTTCTGCAAATCTCGGTCTCCACCACTCGTGCTGGTGGAGATCGTGTCTGACTACGTGGCGCGCCCCGCGCGCTGGCCACCATTCTCACCCTGCTTTATAAATAGAGCTCAACCCCATAGACAAAGGTTAGCTACTTCTCACTTTTAGAATTCTCTTGCTCTCATATCTCTCATATTTTAACTTGAGCGTCGGAGTATTCTTCGCAGGGCCCCCATGTGAAGTTCTTGTAGGTACTTAGACACTCGAACTTGCTCTTGCAGCCCACACTTGTTGAACTAGGTAAGCTTGCCCTTTTTCTAGTTTATCATATAATTTTCTATAATCTAAATATTTTTATATTTTTATTTTATTTTTAATTAATTTATTTTGGATAACAAATATTAGGTATCAATATCAGCTATATCTAATTTTCAGATATTTAAATATTTTAGATACTCGTTGAATTTAATATTGGATAAGATACTAATATACATATACTAATTTATCAGATAAAGTATAAATATTGGATAAAATAAATATATACAAATACAAATAATGATAAAATTATCGAATGTCCGACTTGTTATCATTTCTAAAATTATTATAGACAATAAACAATTGTTAATAATATTATTGTTTACTTATGACACTTAAATGAATGTCAATAAATAGATATATTGACAATAAAAATTAATAATTATAGTCTTAATAACACTATTATTTTTTCTTGTAGTTTACATGTGTGTCTTTCAACTTTCAACTGATAGGTTTGAGAACTTAATCACTGAATAATAAAAATTGGATACAAAAAGAATGATTTAAGACATAGGCATAAGTCTCCATCACATTTTATTTTCGTAGCCACTTTTCTCTTTCATTCTTAGATTGTCGTCCACGTGTCCAAACGCCTTTTCTGCCGACTACTCTCTCTCTCTCTCTTCAAATTCTGTGTTTCCCATCATTTCCACGCGTTCACCTCTCATTTCCACTCCAACTTTCATTTCAAAATATGTTAAAGTCCGGTTTGGACACTGACACGAACAAACTGACACGCTAAATTTTTAAAATTGTACGACACGACACGGAATAAATTTATATATATAAAAAATTAAGTCCATAAATTTTAATGAAAATTTAAAAATTGCAATATCTATTCATAAGTCATATGCTAAGAAGCATGGACACTTCATTTTGAGGGCGTGTCGCCGTGTCGGACACGTGTCAGTGTCCGACACCCGTACGACACCGACACGACACATATTCATAAATTTTAAAATATAAATCAATTTTTTGTGACTTTAACATGACATATAAGAGAAAATAATAATACATATGACATATATTATGAATAAAACTTGTAATTTTTAAATTTTTCATTAAAATTTATGAATATTTAATTATTTATATATATAAATATATGGCGTGTCGTGTCGTGTAATTTTGAGAGTTTAGTGTGTCGCTGTGTCCGTGTCCGTGTCGTGTCCCGTGTCAGTGTCGGTGTCCATGCTTCCTAGGTCATATGTGATATTATTTTCTATTGTTTACCATGATAAAGTCATAAAAATTAATTTTATATTTTGAAAGTTATGAATATGTGTCGTGTGGGTGTCGTATGGGTGTCGGACACAGACACGTGTCTGACACGGCGGCACGCTATCAAAATAAAGTGTCTATGCTTCATAGGTTAAAGTATAAATTTGATTTTATATTTTTTTTTTTAATTTTCAATTTGATTTTATATCTCTTTTTGTTGCATTGATAAAATGATATGGGATCAAATTGGGACATTTTGCAATGATATAGGACAAAAAGTGTAACAAAGAAAGATACATGACCAAATTGAAAACTTAGCAAAAGATATAAAATTAAATTTACACTTTGACCTTCATAATATTAAGAATGCCAAAAATATTTGTAGCAAAAAAAAGGGTAAATTATACTTTGGTATCCTATGGTTTGACCCTATTTCGCTTTGGTGCCCTGTGGTTTGAAACCTAACACTTTGGTACCCTTTGGAGCTATTTTGTAATTTTAACCATAATAAATTTTTCAAAAATTACATATTGACCCCAAAAAATTACAAATAGGTCCCTGGATACATATTATCTAGGGACTAAAATGAAAACTTTAAAAAAAATTGGGGTCAATATGTAATTTTTGCAAAATTTATTATGGTTAAAATTACAAAATAGCTCCAAAGGGTACTAAAGTGTTAATGGAGAATACCACAAGGCACCAAAGTGTCACTTTTTAAATCACAGGGTACCAAAGTAAAATATGACCAAACCACAGGGTACCAAAGTGTAATTTACCCAAAAAAAATAAAGAAAAGAAAGGAAAAATATATATATTTTTATAAATTTTATATTAATTTTTAATTTTATCTCTAATAATTTTTTATTGTCAATTGTATTTCTAAATTATTACATTTTGGTTAATAATTATCTTTCAATGCTCTTATTTTAATTAAATATTAACTATAAATTCTACGTGATTTAATGACACGTAATATAAAATTGATAGAAAAAACTTAAATTTTAACTTAGATTGAAATACACGATAAAGTATGTTGTTAATTTATTGAAATAAGTTAATCAAAGAAAAAAATCGACCAAAGTGTAAAACTTTGAAAGATGGCTGATAATAAAAAAAAATATTAGAGACAAAATTAAAAATTTATATAAAATTTGAGTACCAAAATGATAATTTTGCTTGTTAGAAAACGATATTCTATAAAATGAACTATTCTTGTTTTACATGCTAACAGAACAAGAAGAGAAAAAAAAATGGAAAGAAGGATCTAGGGAAAAGTTTTGCATTTGTTTTATTGTTAGTGTAAAATTTCTTTTAATTCTTACTATATTATTTACTGACTATTTTATATGTTCAATGCAAATGAATTTAATTGAAATCAGAATAAGTAATAACATGTAATGTCAAAAGTACTATAATGAAACACAATAATTTAAAGCAATGGATCAGAGATTAATTAGATTTAGTGGTGATTAATTTGCTTCTTAGAAAATGATGGACTTGGTTTCGAATTCCCACTATATATGTATCTAATGCTTGATTTTTTTTTCTCATGGAAATGATTAATTTGTTCCTTACAATATTTTGTTCTATGTTATAATGTGAATTAGCTGATGTTAACCCAAAAGTATGACGAGTAGCTAGAACTCAAATTTTTGTTTAACCAAAATAGTATTTGCATATTGTGCATTGAAAACTACATATTACCTTCCATGCATTGCATATTGATGGAGAGATTTGATATATATTTGGTACTCTCTAAAAATATATGATTTTTAATTAGTTCTTAGTTTAGTTATTGAAAAATCACAATAATTTCAATATAAAACTATATACTAATTTATCGACAATTAGAAAGTAACAACACATATGATATATTTAAACTGCAAAAGAAAAAAAAATCAAAGTGCACTTTTGATCTCATAACTTTTACTCGGATCTCAATATGGTCCTATATTTTTTTTTTTTTGAAATTGTGATTCTAATTAATGTCTTATTAACTACTCCAAAACCAATAATGGAGTAATATTAATTTTATTTGACATTTTGTTGACTGAAACATACAAAGTCACAAAGACAAAAATGGTGGAATTTACAATTAATACTATATATATGTGTGCAAGTGTAAGGAACACTAAACACGCTCAACCATGCAAATGCCGGATAAACATATTTATAAATATATATCATCAAATTAAGTTTATCTAACTCATTAAGCTATAATTTCTAAACATTTAAGCTCATAGGAGTTGAGATCTCTTTGGCCAAAAAAAAATGAGTTGAGATCTCATTCAGAAGTAGTTCATCTTTCATTAGTAGGAATTTAATTAGTAGTATTAGTAACTATTAAGTACATACGTACTAATTAAACCGTGCAATGCTACTATATTCATATAGTTCAGTATATATATGTTACCTAACTTATTTTAAAAACTAAAAACTACATAATCTTAACATCAATAAATTAAATTTTGAGTTGCACCTAAGTGAAAGACACGGGTTTAATCTATAAAATCGATATATTGCTGAAAGAATTTTAAAGTATTCGCTCCTCAATTCAAATGAAATTATTTTTTTTAGACTATTATACGGATTTATGAAGCACCAACACTGATACGAGTCACGATATGGACGCAGATACAAGCACCAATTTTTTAATTCTTTAGATATTAATCGTCATCTTCCCAAGCTAGGGGATGTGGCAGTTCAATATTGATATGGTTTCTTTAAATATCACATTTGCTTTCTAATTGGATCAAATAAAGCCATCATATCTATCTATAATAGAAGAGAGCTGCACAATCCCCAAATGGAAGAAACATTTGTGTGGCGGAAGCATAATTTCTATGCAACTATTGCATATGTCTCACCAAAAAGCTCTCAACTTATTAGAACTTGGGAGTGAAAATCTTTAAGGTGGAAGAAAAATAAAGAACAATGCAATAATACTATCACCCTGTACAATTATGGGCACCTTATGAATTGTTGCCTATAATTTGCCTTGGTTGTTGCCGTAATAATGCTATAGTACTCTTCTTCCACAACAACAAAAACGTGTGCATTGCAAGGTAGAATTGTTAATTACTACGGCCTTCATTGTGGACGTTATTATATCTTTTACATTATCAAATCGTTTTAGACTTTTTAGGTTTTCAAGATCATGATGATGGATGAGGAGGAAGATGAAAAAGATTGAAAGAAGACTGAAGAAAATGAACGATAAAGTTAACTTTCTACTCCAAACGCAGCCTTGCGCTTTCGAAATGGGTATGCAGATTTGATGAGGAAGCTTTCTGTAATTTGTTCTTTTTTTTTTTTTTCAAATCATTATTTAAAGATGTTATGACGACGATCCAACTTAATGAACGAGACATTTAATAGTGCCATAATAATATTTAACAACCATTTTTTTGGCCGAATAACATTTAACAACCATGTTATTATGTTATTGGTAAAATAACAAATAATGTCTTAGAGTTTTCTATGAAGTATGAATACTTTATTTTGAGGACGTGTCACTATGTCAAACATGTGTTTTTGTATGGCACTCGTACGATATTCGTACAACATATATTTATAAATTTTAGAATATAAAATTAATTTTTTATGATTTTAAAATGACAAACAATAGAAAATAATGACACATGACATATATTATAAATAGATATTGTAATTTTAAAAGTTTTCATAAAAAATTTAGAGATTTTTAATTATTTATATATATAAATATAAGTCATGTAGTATCATGTAATTTTAAGAGTTTAACATGTTGGTATGTCCGTATCTGTGTCAGTGACAGTACTTCGTAACTTAGGGTTTGTTTGGATTCATAGAGGGGGAGGAGAGGGAAGATATTAAAGGGGGAGGGGAGGGAAGAGATTGGAGGGGGAGAGGAGGGTAACTCTCCCCTTTGTTTGGAGAAGTAGCTCCTCCTCCAAAATACCCAAATTTGGAGTATTTGTAATTTGTGTTGGAAGACGGAAGAATGAGAGTTAATAGCTAATCCGTTATTCTCTTCCCCTCCAATCTCTTTGTTTCTAAACAACAAGGGGAAAAGGTCCTAAAGCTCTCCCCTCTCCCTCCCTTCTCCCTCAATATCCTCAGTCTAAACAAACCCTTAGGGTGTGTTTGGATTGAGGAGATTGGGGGAGAAGGGGAGAGGAAGGGGAGATTAGAGAACTCTCCCCCTTGTTTGGGGAGAGAGATAATGAAGGAGGAGAGGAGGGAGGGTGATGGAAGATGAGAGAGGATTTCAATTGTAGTGTAAATTTGAAATACCCTAATTTAGGGTATTTTGGAGGATTTTAGAACTCTCAACATTTTTTTTTGTAACAATTTTTAATTTAAATAGTCATTATGGTCTTCAAACTATGAAGTTAGTTTCATTTTGGTCCACTAGTTATTTTTTGTTCTGTTTTGGTCCTCAAATTATGGGATTATTTTGGCCCTCAAACTAATATTTGTTTCTTTTGATTCTCAAACTATTTTTTGTTTTATTTTGGTCCTCAAACTATTTTTTATTTTATTTTGGTCTTTAAACTATTTTTTATTTTATTTTGATTCTCAAACTATTTCTTATTCCATTTTGGTCCTCAAACTATTTTTTTTTGTTTTGGCCCGCCTCAAAAAATTTGGCTCGGGCCATCCCGGTCGGGAAAAATCAGTCGGGACCGACCCGGTCGAAAAAATTTGGGTCGGGCCGACCCTGTCGGAAAAATTCGCCTCGGGCCGGCCCGATCAGAAAAATTTGCCCCGGGACGATCCAGTCGGAAAAATTTGACTCGGGCCGGCCCGGTCGGAAAAATTCGACTTGGGCCGGCCCGGTCGGAAAAATTCGACTCAAGCCGGCTTGATCGAAAAAATTCAGCTAGGGCCGGCCAAGTCGAAAAAATACGGCTCGGGCTGGCCTGGTCGAAAAATTCGGCTCAGGCTGTCGCGGTCGGAAATATTGGGCTCAGGTCGGCCTAGTCGAAAAATTCGACTCGGGCCAGCCCGATCGGAAAATTTTGTTTTGCGCCGACCCGGTCGTAAAAATTTGGCTCGATTAGAAAAATTAACATATTTTTATTGATTTATTTATGTTAATTAAATAATTAATCTGAAATTGCTTAATCTTTATATTAAAAGAAGTCAAATTTTCTAAAAAATGTTAAAAGGAGGTAAAATAGTAAATTGACATTAATGTCATAACTTAATCCTTCAATATCCTCTACTTTAGATTTTTGATAATCCAAACAAGGGGGAGAGATCGAAAGGATTAATCCCCCATTCTCTCCCCTTCCCTCCCCCTCCTTAAATCCATGGAGGGGAAGGGAAGGGAAGATATTGGAGGGAGAGGGGAGGGAAGAGATTAGAGGAGGAGAGGATGGAAGTTTTCCCCTTTGTTTGGAGAAGTAGCTCCTCCTCCAAAATACTCCAATTTAAGATATTTATAATTTATGAATGAAGGAGGAGGAAGGGGATTAAAAATTAATCCCTCAATCTCTTCCCCTCCCTTCTCCCTCAATCCAAACAAACCCTTAGAGTATATGTTTGTCAATTACGAAGTGAATGGAGGAGGAGAGATCATAGGGGAGTAGAATGTTTTAACCTCGTAAACTCATTTCCTTTGTTTGAGAAGCAACACCTCTCAAAAACATATCCTAATTTGAAATATTTAAAATTTATGAAGGCAGAGAATAATAAGAAATTAAAAAATAATCCATCATTATCTCTCTCACTAATTTCTTACTTTCTAAATAAAGGAAAAGCTCTTCTCTTCCCCTTTGGTCTCTTATTCTTCTTAATCTCTAATTTAATTATATCCTTAGGGTTTGTTTGAACTACTGGAAGGGAATAGGTCTAGAATTTTTCCTCTTGTTCAAGAAGCAATTCTTTCTCAAAAATATATCTTAATTTAAAATTTATGAAGAGTGAAGAGGATGAGAATTAAAGAAGGGGCCGAGCTCAGCCCAGATAAATACAAACTTGTATTAGTCCAGCCTGTGATCAGGATTGTGGCCTAGTAATTCCTCACTTAGTTTCTTAATTGAGTGGTGAGGGTTTGAATCTCACATTTGAATATGGAAAGTATTATGTGGCCAACCGTTTACCTTAAGTGGTGAACTCGCAATGAAAAGATTAGCCACTGTTTCCAACTATGGATATCCTTGATTTATATATAAAAAAAAAATTATATTTTATTTAAAAAATAAAATAAAATAATGAAGTGCAGAGGATGTAAACCCTTTATATATATTGATAAATGAGTAAAATACTAAATTGGTCCCTGGATTATTGACTCGGTGCCAGATTGGTCCCCGAATTTAGGAAATTGACAAATAGGTCCCCGAATTTTTCTAACGAGTCAAATAGGTCCCTGAATTTTTCTAATATTTGTCAAATAGGTCCTTCTGTGCATGTTATTCGGGGACCTATTTGACTATCGTTAGAAAAATTCGAGGACCTATTTGACTCGTTAGAAAAATTCGGGGACCTATTTGTCAATTTTCTAAATTTAGGGACTAATCTGTCAACGAGCCAATAATCCAGGGACCAATTTGGTAGTTTACTCATTGATAAATTGAGAGTATAGTGGCAGTATGTACGTATGTACATATATAAAAATAATAATAATTAATAATATATGATCGTCGGGAGACAAGCTGCAACTCCATTCTCTGATCTCTGACTCAGTAGTGACTCTGCCCTTTCGCTTTTAATTTCTTCTTTCTCTCTCTCTCTTGATTGCCACACTTTCCCTTTCGGTAAATTTCTCTCTTCACTAGCTTTAATTAAATTCATTTCACCCTCTCTCTCTCTCTCTCTCTAGCATTTCCCGAAACTCCTCCGTCCCCTTCATTCTTGGACCATTACAGTTAGTTCTCTCATTATAACAAGACTAGACTCCAAAAAAGAGAGAAGAAGGAAAAAGGTAGGTTTGGGGGATCTAAGAAAAAGTGCATAAAAGAATATCAAAGAGTAGAGAATAGAATAAGGTATGTCGTCGTGGAGAGATGATGATGATGATGGAGAGTCATCAAATTTGGTGGGGAAGTGCTTCAACTTCATCCCTCTCCATCCTTCTTCTTCTTCTTCCTTTCTAGAGGAAAGGACCAAACTGCCCTCCTCCTCCAATAATATGGTTACACAAGAGAATAAGGCAGTAACTGTAACCCTACACATAGGGCTTCCCTTTCATGATGAGATGAAGAAAATGAAGATGATGAATGAAAATGAAGAGGAGAAGAAACAACAAAAAGTGATGGTTTCTGATATGCATGTATTAAAGATGAAGGAAGGAGGAGAGTATTGGATTCCAACGCCTTCTCAGATTCTGATTGGTCCTACTCACTTCTCTTGCCCTCTCTGCTCCAAGTCCTTCAACCGTTACAATAATCTTCAGGTTCCTTTTCTTTTGATTCATTTCCAAAAACAGAAAATTAAGTTTCAATGTTTTTGTTTTTTTTTTAAAAGCAAACAACTAATTTTAATTTGTTTGTGATTCAACAAAATCTGTGCAAAATTACAATAAATATATATATATATAATTATATATATATTTATATTGACATACAGTAG
>QANZ01008287.1:119712-136499 GCA_003254925.1 Chamaecrista fasciculata
TATTGACATACAGTAGGCTTGTTTCTTTTTTTTTTTTAATCGTGCAAATTGAAATTAGAGAAGCAAGATGTTCATAAGTCAGGCTTGCTTTAAATATTTATTTATCATGAGACGCTGATGTCAATCTGATCAATGAATCGTTCGTTGATCAGTGATCAGTCTGTATGTTTGTACAAATTAAAGTCTGTCATCGATCAGTCCCATAATATGATCATGGTAATTAATTAATTCATTAATAATCTGTTTGGAAATGCATATATATATGTACCCAGTCTTCTGAGTATACTAAACAATGGACAGACTTTGATTTCCGTACGAAACAAACTCCAAGTTCCTGATAAAATAATTATAATATAATATCTCTCTCACACACAGAAACATGTATTATTATATATATATAGAGGTGCAAAAAATTATATTTTTTAATTGTTAGAATGCCTAACTCACTTCAAAAAAAATTTTTAAAAGAGATTGTCTCAAACCATATATATAACTTGTCAACCCTTTAATTAAATAATGCCAGACTTCAACCGTTAATCTTGTTTTGTTAATGAATGAATATATCTTTCTCTCACACACACCTATTATATATAATAGTTGCTCCAAATTATATGGTTTAATTGTTACAATGTCTAAACTAAAAAAACTCTTAAAGGAGAAAATTGCTTCAACCTATATATATATAACTTGTCATCTTTTTAACTAAACGATGTGAGATCCCAACATAATCTCATTTTATTAATTTGATCAGATGCATATGTGGGGGCATGGATCAGAGTACAGAAAAGGCCCAGATTCACTAAGAGGAAGCCAACCCACAGCAATGCTTAGACTTCCATGTTTCTGTTGTGCAGAAAATTGCAAGCACAATATAGGACACCCACGTGCGAGGCCATTGAAGGATTTCAGAACCCTTCAAACACATTACAAGAGGAAGCATGGCATCAAGCCCTACACTTGCCGGAAATGCGGTAAGGCCTTCGCCGTTAAAGGCGATTGGCGGACTCACGAGAAGAATTGTGGCAAGATTTGGTATTGCCTTTGTGGTTCTGACTTCAAGCACAAGAGGTCTCTCAAGGATCATGTTAGAGCCTTTGGACATGATCATGGCCATAACTTCATTAATTCTCCCACCACCAATCATCATCATCATCATACTAATAATGTTAATGGTAATGTCAATGTTAATAATGCTCTAGTACTACCAACCTCTGATGATGAAGATGATGATGAATATGATGGTGGTGGTGGTGATAACAATGGCTTGAAGGGATCATCATCACAACTCTCTCTAGAGAACTCATCATATTCAAGTTAGTTAGTTAAGATTAAGTTTCTTCTTAGTTATATATATTAGTCTCTAGCTATAGTTAGCTAGTTAGCTGCAGGCTGGCTGGATGGCTTTTTTTTTTTAAAGTTAAATTGCACTATCACTGTCTTAGTCTTAGGTCATGGGCAAAAAAATATCTTTAAATTTCAAAACTTGACAGATAGACCCTTTGAGTTTTCAATTGTGCTCACTTAAGACCCTTGTGTTTTAAACCTACTTGACAGATAGACCTCTTAAACTTTCAATTTTATTCACTTAGAACTCTTGAGTTTTTAAAAAAGTTAGAATATTTAATGGTCTTAAGTGAGCAAAGTTAAAAATTTAGAGGGTCTGTCTGTTAAGTTTTAGAAGTCAAGGATCTTAAGTATGCACAATCGAAAACTCAAGGGGTCTTTAAAGTTTTGAAATTTAAGAGTTTTTTCTGCCCTTGAAAACTCATGGAGTCTTGATGCAATTTAGCCTTTTTTTTTTTTAAGACCAAAGAAGAAGGAATTGGACAAAATACTTAATGCAGGTATTAGTCTTTGGTTTTGTATTTTTCTTTATGCTTCATATATATATATATAAATACATGTTTGTAATAATAATATTGGATTTGTGTTGTGTGATTAATGACTTTAATTTCTTATCATTCTGCACGTTTCTTCCATATATATACATACTAGTGTTAATTAGCAAGTTTTTACTTCCTTCAATGCTAATGGGTTATTTTATTTATTTTGTACGTGTCAATGATATGTTCATATATATTACGTACTATTAATATTAGAGTTCTGCTGATGATGTGAGTGGAGTCAAATTCTGTTGAACCTAGCTAGTTACCTTCATATGTGTGATCAGTGATCGAATCTTATATATATATATATATATATATGTGTGTGTGTGTGTGAGTGAGTGTGTGTGTGTGTGTGTGTGCACAGCTTGGTTAATTAGATTTGCAAAATCATGATCTTAATGATCAATAGCACATTATTGAGGAGAAATTATAATAAGCTTTCTTAATTAGAGTCTCTAGTACTAAATAGCAATATATCAGTAGCACATTTTTTTCTAGTCCTAAATATATATATATATATATATATATGCTGACTGCTGAGTGGAGTCAAATTCGTTTGAACCTTAGACACTTACCTTTGTGATGGAATGAATATATATATATAAGAACATGAAAGTTGTTAAAATATATTGAGAGTTTTATGTAAATTACAACAATTGATGATGAGATCATAATAAGGAGTTTATTTAAGATCGAGGACTAAATAAAATCTTAATAAATTCTAATTTTATTTAAAATGGGGATCAATTTATCTATATTAGAGATTGTAAACTTGTAAGATCTTATTAAGATTTGAATCAAAATTTTGAAATTCTTGAAGAACATGGGATGTGTGTGTGTGTCACTAGGGTTTGCTTTGTAAATATGTAAGAAGGATACTCTTTTTTAATTGGGTCAAAGTAAGAAGGATGATATGAGGAAACTGAAAAGTTTAGCAAATCATCCATTATAAAAATGTTTAGAGCCATATATCATTGTGATTAAAGGAAAGCAAAGCCTTCTTAATTATGACTTTATCTTCCATTTTTTTCATAATTTTTTGTTCTAACCCTTTATTATGCATGCATTACATGGTTAGTAGTCATGCATTCAAAACTAAGACCATAATATAAGATTGAACAAAAAAAAACTTCAATCAATTAATATTTACTGTCATTATACATAACACCGTGAATGTAAATTAGAAGTTAGCATTACATTTGCTTTCACCAATCCCCTCATTTCTTCTCCTGTTGAGTTCTTTTTAGTTTTTACTTTTTACCACATTATTAATTCATCGTCGTGTTCAATTTAAAACAATAAAAAAAATTTATGAAACATGATTACAACATTTAAATACTATTTGAATCGAGATGTCAATCATGCAATCAATTCTTTTTATAAATAAAAATTGGTTGAATGTTCAAATTGGTCCTATATCTTTACCTCAAAGTTCATTTTGGTCATTTATCTTTCAAAATATTCAATTTGGTCTTATATGTTTCCATAATGGTTCATTTTGATCTTAAACTACTGAATATGATCATATCTATCTCGTTTCAAGTTTAATGCAATGAGTTCAAAATACGAGTTACTTTTGACGAGTACTTCTTTATTTAGTTGAAGTCTTCAGCAAATAAAACCAAATCAAATCCAAAAAGTGATATGCTGGCCTGCTCATTTTACAGTCGAACAAGGGAAATTCATCATATATCTCTTATTACAAGTGTAAATGAAATAATTTCAAAGTTACGAGTTATTCTTAACAAGTCATTTTTCTACTCAGTTGGACCATTAACAAATGATGTCAAATTAGGCCCGAAAGTGAGTTTGAGACCAAAAGGTAAAAAATTATGAAAAATTAGTCTCAAATCCACTTTATTTCAATCCCAATTTGAGTGCACTTGTTGATGGTTTTAGCTGATCATGACAGAAAAAATGACTTATCAAAAGTAACTCAGCTCCGAATTTGTCACATTTAGACTTGAAACGAGAGAGATATGACTAATTACAAATTTTTTATTTGACTGTGAATCAAGTGACCTACTTTCTATATTCAATTCAACCTTGTTTGTTGACTGAATGACTGTCATAACTAGATAGAGAAATACTCGTCAAAAACAATATGTAACTCTGGACTCGTCATATTTAAATTTGAAACAATGAATATATATATATACACACACATAACCATATTCAGTAATTTGGGAACCATTATGAAAATATATAAGACCATTTTAAAAGATAAAAGACCAAAATAAACTAAGGTAATTAAAGATACACGATCAATTTGAGCATTCAACCTATAAAAATAAATGTTAAAGATACCTTTTTCCTCAACCTACAAATTAATAAGTTTTCTAATTGCTTAATGTTTACAATATTAGTAAATTAGGCAAATAATACACTTCAATGTCGCAACAATTAGGGGTGAGCGCGGATTGAGTTGGGGCGGGCTGAAAGAAAATCCTAGCCCAACCCACACATCAATTTGCGGGTTAAGTTGGGTTGGGTTTTGCAATTTTTAAATTTTAACCCGAACCAACCCAACCCGCAAGCCTGCGAGTTGGGTTGGATCAACCCACGGGCCGAGTCTCTTTTTTTTAAAAAAAAAAAAGGATGATGCATGCACGAGCTGCATTGAAATTCTATAGACACTTTTTTTTTTTATAAATTGCTTAAATAACTAAACCACAATTACAAAGTTATAAAGCTGAACCAAGGGGACGCACAAGTAATTTTAGACCTACACAAAATTCTGCACACATTTGACACTACACATCAATTGGCATTAAAGCTTCATAATCAATTATATGAAAATTAATAAAATTAGGGTAAAGTGAGAGTGATGAAAGACTTTTTATATGGAAATTAATATATATATATATATATATATGTGGGCTTGCAGGTTGGGTTGGGTTCACAACTCCTGAACCCGCAACCCAACCCGCATACGAGTGGGCTGAAATTTTTTAAATTAAATCAACCCGCGAGCCCACGTGTTGGTGGGTTCATCTGCTCACCCGGCCCTATCAACAATATTAAACTTTCAAGCCTTTGTTAACAATTCTGGTGCTTACTTGACACAGTAGCCACTATCTTTTATTATTGTTATTATTTTCCATAATGTATAACTTATTACATAAAAACAAATTGTAAAGATTGTAATCTTAATTGATAAGATTTGGGAATCTTAGATAATGTTTTAAGGTGACTTGTATACTGTTAGTTGCTAATTATTTGGGGATGAAATATCTTAGCAGTTAATGATTTAAGTAGTTGGGCCTATTAACCTAACAGAGTTAAAACAAAAATAAAAGAGCTATATGAGGATTATTCAATGAACATTATTACATTACTGGTCGTCTTCTAAATATCAGCCCTAAATGGCTAATATATAATACTTGAACATCCTATATATTTGGAAGTAAATATATATATATATATACTCTCACACACATTTAATAGAGAGTTTTTTAGGAGAAGAAGAAAGTCTTTCAATATTGAAATTTGAAGAGAGGGAGTTAGGGTTGCCACTGACAGAGCAGGCTGCTTCGCCATTCTTATTTTCTTTGCACATGTACATTTGTGGTCAGCAATTAATATAATGAGCCTAATCTCTTAGAAGAAAATGAGAAGATTGTGGGGCTCTTTAATACTTGAAATTCAGTCCTTTTCATTTGACTAAAATCTTATTTTACACTCTTGCAGCTGCTGGTAGAGTTTTATCCTAATTATGAGACTTACCAACTTGAACCAGCGTTGTTTGGACCTAACGGTTCAACGGGTCCAACCGTCAATCAGATACTAAAACGAGTTGGTTCAATCTAAAAATTAAATTAGTAGTTAGATCGGATTTAATCGGCTCGAATTGTTGAACTGACAGTCCAACCGTCCACCATTTTTTTTAAATTTCACATTTTAACTTTTAAATAAAAAAATTAATGAAATCAGATCTAAAGCTCGGTTAATTTAGTTTATTAGATAAAAAAATTATTTTATTTGTATAAAGTTTATTACATTTGAAAACCTATCTAGCTATATGGGTTATGTTGTCTTTATTTTATATCTTTGTATTATTCTTGTAACGTACTCTATTTCAGTTTAATCAAAAAAAATATTAAACTATTAATTTTAATTGAGTGTATATAATGTTTATATTTTTTATATATTAAAAGTAATTAATATTTATTATTTATTGTATCATCTTATTCGACCGATGATTTAAACGGTTAAATCAATTAAACTATGAACCAAATACTTGTCTGAGTCATTAGACTTTACTAATACCGTAAAATAGATAGGTAAGGAAAATGTTGTAGTAAAAAAAATCTATTTTAATCCTTAAAATATTAGTGTTTTCTCATTTTGATCTTCCATAAATTTTTATTTCTCAACTCAATCCCTCACAAATATTTTCATTATTAATGTCAGTCTTTCTATAAGTATTTAATTATATTATTGATATATTATCATTAATTGAAGACATAATATCGTTAGTAAATGATATAATATTTTAACTAATACATGAAAAAAAAAATCATATCAATAAAATATATAAATGTGTAAAAAATCTAGAAATTTTAAGTAAACCCTTAAAAATATATATATATATATATATATATATAATTACTTATAATAATTGTTTTTAACAAGAAAAAGGTGTTATGTGGCAATCAATATGTTGTGCCATCAACTAATAGTCTTATATCTTCAATTAATGTTGTTAAATTATTAATTTAATTAAAACCTAAATAAATTATAAAACTTCGATAAAAGAATTAACATGAATAATAAAACAAATTATGAGAGGGAATTGAGAAAAAAAATGGAAGATAGAAATTGAAAAAAGAGTTCATGAAGGACCAAAACAATAGGGCTTTAGTCATTTTCAGTTCTTTCATTTTTTTAGCATATATACATATATATTTGATCTAAACTAGAGTATCTACGCTAATTCTTTTACTATGAGTCTTCCATTTAAAAATAAACGGTTGGTCACAAAATTTTTTCATGCTTAAAAATGAAAAAGGTTTTTTGTTTAAAAATGAAAAAATTTTTCATTTAACTATAAATTTTCATCATTTGATTTGATTAAGGGACCAAGTAACAAACCGTTAAGCCACAAATTTATAGTTAGTATTCAAAAGGTTTTTTGTCAGAAAGAAATCAGTGTTACAGACTTACAGTATGTTTTGGCACACTTTAAAGTGCCCCAAAGTAACGCAAAACAAAAACGCATACTCTGGAAAAAGTTTGTTTGGTTTATAAACTAGAAGAGAAGTTTCAATTTGCATGGTGAATGTCTTGAAAAACATTAGATTAACTGAAACCCTTCTTAATTTGATCTATTTTGTTTATTAGTTTTGTAATAGAGGATTTCACATTAAATACAACAGTGAAAAGTTAGTAGAAAAGAACTCTATGTTCCATGTTTCTTGATTAGTGTGAATTTGACTTGACCAAATGTTCGAAGCTAAATTGCAAATAATTAAAATTACATATTACTTTTTCCTCGTTAATTATGACCAGCAAATTAAATTAATTTAAATGAAGCAGATGGATCTATCTAGTATCAATGTCAGGCCTTATTTCTTTGTTTAATTGGAATAATGAAGTTTGTGATCTTTATCTACTCGAAAGTATCTACTTTTTTTTTAGTCTTGTATATATATTATATAGTAACTTGACTTTATATAATTAGGACAATAGGTAGCTTCCTTTTGCTGTCTTAGGAAAATAAAACTCAAGCAGACAACAATCAGCATACAAAAATTTAGAAAATGATTCTGCAATAATGTGGAGAAAATTGAAAATGTTCAGAAACTCCACTTGGCTCATGTTTTCCAAGTAATTTTTTTTCCACGTGCATTTGATTATTTATTTACTGACTCATATCTTCTTGTCCCTGATTTGTTTCACAGCATGTTAAGTTAAATAATCATCAAATTACAAGTCTGCTAATTGCAAACAGGAAACTTCATTTTACAACTAGTGCTACGTTGATCAAAATTCCTGTCAAGACAGACAGGGCACAACAAAAAGGAAAACAATGTTATATTTAAACTTATTTACATAAAAATTCCCAACGAAGGGCATGTTTTTGGTCAGCACATAAAAACAGTAGAGCTCCGAGGGTGATTTGTTATGCTACATCTTTTAAATGTGGCAGAAGCAAACACTGATAGAATCAGTTAGCTAATCAGAATTTCAGGGTGCTGAGTTCATTGCTGCTTTCAATGAGATCCCTCATTCCCGTCCGCAGAATCTGACAACTCCGTGAATTCTCTCAATACACCTTCATAGTGAACACACACAACAAAACTCAGCAAATACAATGAAATAGCTAACATAACATAACGCCTATGTCAAGAATGCATAAAAGAAATAGTCATAGATGAATGACAAGTACTAAGTCTTCAAGTGTTTTGAATAAAACTTAAATCCTTACCACTTGACTATAGATCTGAGGCCTTCTGTTTTCTAGGTCTTTTAGACTGAGCTGGTGATGCCGGAGCTTCTGATATCCGTCCAGGTGCCTATATTAAAAAGTTTCCAAAGATCAACAGTACTGCATTGTGCAAATGAACCAGAAAGAAGGAAAACGAAGCAAAAATGAAATAAGATATAAATAGTAACAATAACAATAACAAAGAATATGCACCTTGCGTTTCTGGTCCCTTTTACCAACCCTTTCACCTGAAATTGCAGTTTAAAACATGGCTTCAGAAATTTGTTACTAAAGCCCTTATAAGTTACAGAAAGGAAGGTACCAGGTAGCTGCAAAATTCATATTACCTCCGAAACTTGTGGAGTCTGGAATAAATGTCCGTTCCTGATTCCCAACATGATGTAAACACTATCAGCATATTCAGAATCACAAACTATAGATTGCGGAAATATGATAGTGTGGTTGGACAATCACAAACTCAATACAATGAAACCAATAATTAGGATTAGTAACCACAAAAGAAAAAGGCTTTCCTAACCTTTGGTGTGCCAGGTGTTTCATTGTATGAACCATCTCGAAAAGATGAACCTTCTGCCTCTTTATGCTGCAGCTGAAACACATAATTTAAAAGTAATAACTGATAATTGATCGATGATGGAAAGCAAGCCATTCTTGACATTGGCGTTTATCAGCATTCTCAGTAGAGAAAGCCTATCTGTGTCTCAAAACAAAGCAATCGCATGTGGAAAATCACATCATAAAATAACAAATACCTGTTTCTGAAGATTCAGTAGAGTTAATATTTCTTTTCTTAGTTCAAGATGCTCTGCACATACAGCTTTGGTTGGAATCGTTGGTTTTAAATTAACCTGAAATCAACGGAAAAGTTAAGGCAAAATTTAAGGAAGTAAACAAGGACAATCAGCACTTAAATACCAATGAAAAAAAAAAGATCACAAAGCTAGCCACTAGTAGGATAAAGCAGAGGCAAAATGAATGGACAACCAATTTTGGTAAAGAATTGAAAATTACAAATACAATAGAGAGGTTAGAGAGGTTGCTGCAAAGGAGGAAAGGTTAATAGCATGAAGACAATCAGCAAGAAAAATAGAAGATTCAACTTCAATATGTCAAACTCAATTATTGTAGAGTGATGTATACATGAACATGACTGCACAAAGAATTAAATAGACATATTTAAACACATTTTATCCCCAAAATATAAGAGATATATATAGAGTTCAGGGAGTATAGACAAACCCCAAGTTCTTGCAATGTTTGCTCCACCCTTTTAATAGTCCGTAGTCCAGCAGATGAGGTTGCAGCTTGCACCATTTGCTCAAGTCCATATGTTCTCAGATACACACGAAGCTGAAATAGTTCACTATTAGACTAAGTTTAAAAGTAAAGAAGCTGACAGAAAATTGAAAATTGTGCCTATAATTAAAGTTACAACAAAGATTGTGACCAATGATAGTAAATGCATTATCTTACTATGCGGAGGGAAGCAAGAGTAGATGCATTATCTGCTGTGGATGAGGAAGGCACAACTGCAGGTGGAAGCTGTACACTTGGAGTATCACCAGGGTTAGTCCTCTGACTCCTTCCTGTAGCTTCTTCACCGGCGTTTGATGCAGCGCCAACCTCAGCCTCTTCAGCAGCCTAAAAAATGTAGGAAATCTTGATATCACCTATCGATCTATCACACAAAATTGCATGTAAAATATACATATATAAATTTGTATATTTAATGAGCTTTCATTTCTGCCAATGTTGATTCAATGCCACCCATTCAACATCATTGTTTGTCAGTAATAAAAATTACAGTGTCACACAATTGTATACATTGAATCCTTTAATATGAAACATGATCTGGACAACAAAGTGACGAACCCTTCTCTTCATTTATAATTCATAATCGTAAAAATTAAAGCTGGGGTTGGTACCTTTGCAGCTGCTGCGCGTGACTCAATTATTTTCTTTGCTTCAGCAAGAACCTACATAAAATTAACAACAGTAGTACACAGTTAAACATAATGAACAGTGATCGGAAAACAGAAAAGTTAAAACCTCTTGATCTTTTCGCTCTTGTTGTTTTGTTTGAGAGAGGTACATGGACAGTGCTCGTTTCCGCTCAACGTCTTGTGAAATGTTATATGGCTCCTACAATGAAGCAAATGGACAAAATCTGAGACCATGTTTGCCATGTTATTCAACTTTCAATTGACACCAAATATCCAACCCAGAGAACAATGACTAGAAAGTAACAAACAATAACTCCAGAGGTATTATATTAAGTTTAATGCACCTTAACCAACGGATGTGCTGCAACATCCACAGGAGATGAAGCTCTAGCAATTAATATAGCCCGAGATACTACAAAATGGCAAAAAATTCATCAAGAAATTAAGACATTAATATCTAAATTCCACTTATATAGCCTATAAACAGCCAGTTAAACCATAAAACTGAAAATAAGAAATGGCATGAAGATGAATAAAAGGGGAGCAACAGCAATCTGTTTATTAAATAAATAGATAAGTACCACTATAGTAGCGTTCCTTCAGTTCCTCAATAGTTCGAGATGATGGGAACCTGTCAGCTATTACAATGAACCGGAGATCGAATCTCTGACACAAGTCAAACAGTTGATCTGTCTCTTCCTTGGTCCACTTCTACATGATTGAAATAAAGAAGAAAGCAGCATGCTTAGTTCATTATAAAAGAGAAAGATGTAGAAAAATACTAGGATGTTAACATATATTCAACTCTTAAACATTAAAACAAAAAATTACACAGGTGAAATTAAGGAGAACAAAAGAAGAACATGCAAAGTCAATATCTGTCTGGATACAGTTCCTATCAATTGACAACAAACTTCCCACCTTTATTCACCACTTGTGTCTCATATTCTCCTGTTCTTTAAATCATTAAACAATGATGAGAAAATTAGAAACAAATCTCAGCTCTAATTCTAGAAATCTTGATGGAAGTTGAATTATGATGGATATGAAAAGCTAAACTATGCACGTTCACAAAACCCCAGGCTGACAATAATTTTGTGCATAAGTTATAGAATGACACTCAACGATTTACAGATTAAAAAATTACATTTCAACCATTTCCAACAAGTTCAATCAGAACTATTCCACTGTTCATCAAGCAATTAGCCTCAGCAAAAGCAAATGAAACATTAGAAGAAGATTCCATCATTAAAAACCAAAAACAACATAGGTACAAAGAAGGTCCATCTTCCTCTGATATCCAATTCTCTCATTAATAAATTTCTGAAAGTTTGAAGTACTATCATTGGGAAAAGTCAAAGGATAAATTTACATGATATTGTACAAATACATTCCACTCTGATATGATACTTACCGGATCTCTCAAATGCTTTTCATACTCCTCATCCGTGTATTTGATAATGTCTACAGACTGCACCACAGCATATTCAATCATGAGAAGAAAAGATGTCGCCGTGTCGACCTCAAATATAGGAATGATTTAAAAATGAAAATCACATATTGCATAAGTTCCCACTTGCATCTACCTTGTTATATTTTGCAAAAGGGTAATCCCCAGTTGGTGGAACACCATTTACAACTCGGACCTGCAACACAAGATACTCATCATGATACTTTCAGCACTCACAGATACCATAAAATTCTACTGAAATTAAGATACAGAACTTACCCAATGGTAGAGTTGGAGATCATCTTTGCGAGCAGAGTTTGTGAAAGGAAGCCACTGCCAAGTGATCTGAAAGAAGAATCCAAAACATGTCATAAGTAGTAATGACATCATAATTCAAAGTTTTCAGTTAACAAATACATTGTGTAAGTTATGAAGACTGTAGAGCACATAGCATGAATTAAGACAAGACATTTAAAGGGACACTAATATGAGACATCCCTTTTCTCTAAAATATTTTCAGAGCATTATCTAAAAAACATAGCAACTGAAAGTGCAGAAATAAAACAAATGCTACCTACTTTATCAAAAGAAAATAAAATATTTGCATGCGTCGCTCATAGATCACAGTTGCTATATATTTGAAAAGAAGGTAAATTGAACAAGTTATGCATGCTGACATGACTTCAAAGAAAATAAGAAAGACTCAGCCTTGCTTCTTCAGATCTCAGTTTTGCTAATAAAGAAAGGGGAAAAGGAAAGCAACGGAAACATGGCTGAAAAGCAAACTAAATAAAAAAGACAAACAGAGAACCTTCTCGTCTGATGGAGGCTTCTTCTTCAATTGAGAGGATTCAATTGCAGGCATAAGGGGTGCCAAACCACCAGTAAGCGCATACACCTACAGAAACCCATAAAAAGGCAAAGGTCAAATTCACTAAACTCCAATCCTACGAAATAAATGACTTATAAACATAAATGAAGGATGGATCAGAATATCAGATACCTCCCGTGAAATGCCATCTGGTTTTCTCTGTGAATCTTTCTGGGGTCGAGACTTTTTCTCTGTAATTGCCAGAGAAGTTTTGGGCAAACCTAGAATGTCCTTGGCATCCATTAGAGATTTCCTGCGATTCTGGGGCTAAAAGTTAATATTCAGATTGGAAAGCTAGGGTTTCCAATTTGGCTCAAGTTTTCAGCTTTCCAAATAACTGAATCGGATCTCACTTTCCCTTTGTTTCAAGCTCGCAAAAACCTTGATAAAGAAAAACGACGTCTTCCGATAATTTCACCTGCAACTGAAGCCAATGGAAGAAGCTGAGTTCAGCACTTTAGAAAGCTAAGAGCTATCGAAATAGTACCAAGTTACGAACTGTCCTGTCCTTCCCCAGATTTACACTGTCTTATTTTATAGACATATTTTAGGACAATAAAAAAATTAAAATTTTTTAGTATTTATTTTCCAATATTTAGTTATAAATATTTTATCTTTCCTATTTTATAATCTTAATTCTTAAATGATTAATTCTAAAAAAATTTAAACCAAATGTAATAGTAATAGTAATATAGTATAGATAATTTCTGTAATTTATATCTTTTTTTCAAAAATAAAAAGAAAAGATTTTATTAGGCAACAATGCCATCAAAAAATACACACGAGAACCCTGCACTCAAGCCTTTAGGAGGCGTTTGGTACACGGATTGAAAAAATAGTCCCGACATTATGAGCTCCGAACTAGAGTAATCCCGCGTTTGGTACGCGGATTGGAAAATTAGTCCCGAGAATATTGTATTCCCAGGAATAGGATAATTTCCTAAAATAGCTATTTTCTAATCTCACCCTAAGGGGGTGGGATTAGTCTAATCCCATGACATGGGATTATTTTTCCCATCCAAAATTACTTTATTACCCCTAATTAATTTCCTCTAATTAATTAATTCTTTCTCTACAAACTCCGGTCACTTTTCATCTTTGTCATTTTACAACTCTTTGTTAAGTGAGACTTTTTTAGACAATTTTATTATGTTGAGAATTATGAACATTGTGTTATGAAATAGTATTTTTCTCATGAATTTATTAATGTTATTTAAAAATTTTAATTATGATATAATTATTTCTTTATGATATAGTATTTTTCTCATGAATTTTTTTTTTGAAGAATTTCTACATTTGATAAACTATTGGTTGAGAATAAAAAGTCAAGGGCATATTTGTAAAAGTATTAAACATCCCCAGGAATATCAAAGTTGAACCAAACACAAGATTGTAACATTCCTGGGAATATTGCAAAATAATCATAGGATTATTTTAACTTATCCAAACAGACATTCTTATAATCTTGGGAATCTTATTCCTGGGAATCAAGAGTGTGATTCCCATGATTGAAAAAATAATCCGTGTACCAAACGCCCCCTTAGGGTATACTTGGGAGTTTTATTGAGATGGGAATGAATGGACATTAACGAAAGTTAATGGAATGGAATAAAAACGTTTGAGTAGATATGATGTTTAAGAGTTTTTAATAAGAAGAGGAATGTACCATAGTACAAAAAACCGGACCAGATCGGGCGGTTCAACCGGTGAACCAAACACCAAACCGGTCCGGAACAAGCAAAATACCATTCTGTATTTGAATCGGCCAGTCACCGGTTCAACCGGTTTGGCCCGACAATTTTTTTCAAAAATTACATATTGACCCCAAAAAATCACAAATTGGTCCCTAGATACATATTATCTAGGAACTAAAATGAAAACTTTAAAAAAATTGGGGTCAATATGTAATTTTTACAAAATTTGTTATGGTTAAAATTGCAAAATAGCTTCAAAGGGTATTAAAGTGTTTAATTTTTACTTTATATTTAAATTATTGTAGATATTAATGTTATTTGATAAATATATATATTTGAAAATGTGTTTTTTAAGTAAAGTGGCTCAACCGGTTGAACCAGTGACCCGAGCTTTCCACCGGGTCAATGGCCGGTCCGGTTTTTTGCACTATGGAATGTACACATATTGATTTTGTTTGGAAGTTTTTAGTTATGGAATTGAATAGAATGACTTAGGGTGCGTTTGGATGGGGGTGATAAGTTAAAGGAGAATAAAGGAAGGGGAGCAATAAATGAGAGGTAAAAGATTTGTGTTATAAATGAGGTTTTTAGTAAATGATGTTTGGGAAAATGAAAGATAAAGGAAGAATTATGATGTGAAATTATTTTAAAGGGTATATAATGATTGTGGTAGGTTGAAATAATTGTATTGGTATTTTAAATTTATATAAGGGTAAAAATGGTAAAAATAAAAGCGAAAAAATGAGTGTTTTTTTGTGTTTGTTTTGGTGTTAATAAAGTGATATGATGTAATCATTACCTTGAAATTTGTGTTAAAGGAGAAGTTAATAAAGGAGATTTTTGGAGTGGTATAGTAAAGGAGGATGAAGGTGTGGATGTGGGACCAAAATGTAATTTTTGAGTACTGAATTGTTTTTAGGGACTAGATTATATATTTTTCCTATTTAATGTCTTTTAATTTTATTTTAAAATTTTGATACTAATACAAAAAATATTACCCATGTATATAATAGAGGAGAGACCAAAATGTATATTTTCTGGGGTATAAATTATGTATTTTTCAAAATTTTGTTCTTCAGTAGTTGCAGAACCAAAAATATTAGCCATATACATACTGAATGATGGATCAATATGTATATTTTTTTAATATGAATTATACATTTTTTCTCAATAGTGTATAGCACAAAAAATATTATCCATATATATACGGGAAGAGTGACCAAACTGTAAAGTTTTGAGATTCGAGAATTATAACTTTTTCTTATATTGATTTTTTTTTATTTTTTCACCACAAAAAAATATTACCCATGTACTCAAAACAAAAGACGCTAAATTATAACAAATAACAAAAAAATTATTATTAAAGTTTTGGGAATTGAATTATATTTTTTTTCTATTTTGAATTTTGTTTTTATATTTTTACACTTCAAAAAATATTACTTGTATATATACTGGAGGAAAGACCAAATTGTAAAGTTTTGGGGAATGAATTATATATTTTTTCCCATTACTATTTTTTAAATATGTTCATAAATTTTTACACCAGACAAAATATTACCCATATATACTAGAGGAGAGACCAAAATCCATATTTTTGGGGTCTTGATTATATATTTTATCTCATGGATCAAAATGTAAATAACATGGACTTAATTATTTTATTTGGCCAAAGTCCTATTTTGGTCCCCTAGTTATGCTCAATGTTCCAAATTGGTCTCTCAGTTATTTTTCGTTCCATATTTGTCCCTCAGTTATCTAAAACTTGGCACAGTTGGTCCTTCAAACGTTTTCCATCAATTTTTTTGTTAAATAAAAGGGAAAAATAAACTTTCATCCCCAAAAGTTTTATTTTCTTATATTAAAGGTTATTTTCTTTATATAGTAGGATCAAAACGTAAAAAAAAATTAAGATTATAACTGAATTTACACAATCTCTCTCACACACACATGGGATTTTTTCGTGAAAGAATGAACAACTGAGATTTTTTCCTTGAGCTTCAAGTACATAAAGGGTAATAAATGAACAAATATACTTACATTATATTATATTATATTATAAGGGTAATAAATAGTAAGAAAAAGAAAAGAAAATAGTAAGAAAAGATGAATAGAGAGTTGAAGTTGTAAGGGTAATAAATAAAAATATTTTCATATGCAATTTACAAATATACTCTTTGAGTATTTTATTATTTTATAGTAAAAAGTAGGTAATTAGAGGTAGTTGAGTAGGGATATGTTAGTAATTTGAGAAGATAAAGGAGAGATAAAGGAGAAAAATAGAGGAGGGAAAGATAACGGTGAAACAAACAAGATTTTTTACTGTAGCTCTAATATTAAAGGAGTATTGGGAGATAAAGGAGACATAAAGGAACATAACGGTAAATCCAAACGCACCCTTAATATATATTATTTTTTTTCCAATATTACTCCTATATAAAATTGTCCTTAATAAAATCATAAGGATATGATTGTCTTTTTTTTTTTTTTTTTTT
>QANZ01008287.1:136506-169175 GCA_003254925.1 Chamaecrista fasciculata
TTTTTTTTTTTTTTTGCAAAGATAAAAATGAACATTAAACACAAGGAAAGGAATAATAGATATGATTTGGTTTTGGATACATACTACTAAACATGCACCGGACCAAGTCAAAGGTTTTTCCCTCACTAAAAACTCCCCACCTGAGCCTCTAAGCAAGAACCTGATATCCCTCCCCAATTGCCTTTCTAAAACAGACCCTGAATTGTTACACACAACATTAATAACATGCACAGTTAGACTACCTAAAATCATTATTTGCTCTCCAGACAAGAGCTTAATTACATCCCTAACAAAATAAAGCAAAGAAATAGATTTCTGCTTGTTGTTATCTAACAACCCACATGTTCACCTCCCTTTGTTTGATCAAACCCGCAACAAGCCAGATTCCATGCCTCTCTTTCTTCCACGCAAAAAGTAAGGCATTCTGGTTCATTTGGATTGAACTAAACTTAATCATGGTTGTAGTTGTCATACCTGTAGCTCTCTTAATCCCCTCCTCAGCCACTTTCAAATGCATAGTTTCATGATAGACCTTTACTTTCCAGGAAATTTGGTATAGTGTAGTCGTGGGTTCCATTGTTTCCCCTTTCCACAAACAATGTTCCTAAAGGTTCAAATTGAATCCCGGACTGTAAAAAAACCATACCAAAGGGTCATGTACTGAAATCTGAATACTGAAATCTCCACCAAATGAGTCCGTAAGTGGACTAAACCCAAATACAAGCCTGAATCATAATAATCGTAAAAATAAAAGACTGATCCTAAAGGTATTTATAATACCAGCTAGCTGAAATAACAACTGAAATCAAATGAGCATGCAACATAATAGAAGGGAAATGCCTAAAAACTAGGATAGTGGAGATAATTCCTAACAATCTATGACGTGCCCATAGCACTATTAAGTCATGTCCTTAATGCTCAGTAAAAGTAGGAAACTCTGAGTCACTAATTCGCATATTTTCCTAATGACGTGACTGATTAGGCTGACTAGGCTTCTTCCTTCTAGCATACGTGAGTATAGGCTTATCAATTTGCCATCTCCTATTCTTCTTCTGATACCTTTGAGAAGCGCATCCCTGCTTTTCAATGTACTTCTTCATGTTAGATTTTGGTTGTATTTAAGCTTAGCATCAAGTCAATCGCCCTCTTGAAAGTATCTTCCCTTCAAAACCTTAGCATTAAAGGACTAAAATTATACTTTAACCTTTAGAGAGTGAGACTAATGGTGAAACTTTTTAAAAAATGTGAGAAAAAATGCAACAAAAAAAATATAATGGGTTGATTTGCAACTTGGCCAAAAGATAAAGGACCAAAATTGCACATTGGCAAACAATATTTAAGTAGTTAGAAAATTCATTTAAAATATTTTGGTCAAAGTGCACTTTTGATCCCATGACTTTTGCTTAGGTTTCAATTTGGTCTCATAACTTCTTTTGTTGCACTTTTGGTTCATATCTTTACAAAAGGTTACAGATTTTGTCTTGTATCACTTTTGGTCTCATATCATATCTCTTGGTCAGTTTGCGAAACTCGTCTCATATCTTTGTAAAAAGTTTCTTCATCAATCCCACCTGACCCAAAAATATGAGACCAATTTTGTACCTGACCAAAAATATAAAACTAATTTTGTAACCTAACCAAAAGGTATGAGACCAATTTTGCAACTTGACCCAAAGATATGCAACCAAATGTGCAAAACAGAACTAAATATTCAACATGAGCAAAAGATATGGGAGCAAAAGTGCAGTTTTATTTTTATTTTGGAAAAGGCTGAGCTTAGCCGACGAGGGTGTATCTGTAATTCCTCAAAAAGCTGCCGGTAGCATGGAGGTGGTGGTAGTATCATGTATTTGGTGATGATGTATGGGATCCTAACCGCCAAAAACCCTTCAGTGTTCCTTTTTCAAATGGGTCATATCATACAATACAACACATACATACATAATACATACATTTCTAATTTCTCTCTCCCTTTGCCTTCGCCTTCGCCTTTAATCTCTCACACATTTTCGCCTTCTCTTTCTCTCTTGCCATTTTCGTCCTTCCTTCTTCTTCTTCTTCTTCTTCTTTCCTTCCTTCACCCTCTCAATTCCACTCCGTCGCCATGTCCAAGAGGTTCGTTCGATTCTCAATCTCCTCCTTCTATTTCATGTGATTGTTTGATTCAGTTTCATGATTCTTCTGTTTTATTTGTTTGTTTTGTTTATGGACCTTCTAATTTCGCCGCCTTCGCTGTACTGTATGTATGATCCTCACTCCGTTATGGAGAACTCGTGATTTCCTTGTGCGATTTGTAGTTTGCTTAGGGTATTTAATGTTAAAACCAAATAATGCCCTCAGAAACATCTCGACGACCACCGATCCTTAGCATTTTAGGCGTTTCTTGTTTATTGTTGATGGATTATTATTTATTATGCAGAATCTATTTGCTATTCTCTGTCTGGCTTATGATTTTTACAAATCTCGTAGTTCTGATTTGTATATGATTTCTTGTATTTATATCTTTTATTCTTCTCAGGGTTTGTAAATTCTATGCCCGAGGAGCATGTTTAAAAGGGGAGCAATGTGATTTTTCTCATGACACAAAGGACACTCCAGTTGATGTACCTGACTCATTTACTTTCACACTCATATTTGTGATATGATATTATTACTTTTTGAAGTATTAGTGCTTTATAGTCTATGCAGCATAAATAATTAATTTCTGTATTCTTTTTCATTTCTGTGATAAAAAACAGATTTGCACATTCTATCAGAAAGGGCAGTGCTCTTATGGTAGTCGATGTAGATATAAACATGTCAAAGCTTCTCAAGCACATTTGGCCTCATCTTCAGCAAATGGTCATCAATCTCTGGCTTCAAATTCTGGTGTGGCTCAAACTACTAGAGGTAAATCCAGTTGGGTTCCAAAAACTACAAAGTTGTCTCCTCCGGTTGACAAACCTGCAAGGACTGTACATTGTAAGCATCAGCATTCTCCAAAGAATCACATTGGGGAATCCAGTACTGCTAGGCCAACTGATCATATGTTTTGTTCCTTTCCTGCTGCCAACTGTTCCTTGGGAGAAAAATGCTTACTAATTCATGGAGATCAGTGTCTATACTGTAGGAAGTACTGCTTGCATCCCTCTGAACAAAGAGAGAGAGAGAATCATTTGAATTCTTGTGAGAAAAAGGAAAAATATAATCAGGCATTGAAAGATAGTCAAGAAATAGAATGTAATATTTGCTTAGAGCGTGTTCTTTCAAAGCCTAAAGCAGCTGAACGGAAGTTTGGGATGCTTCCTGAATGCGACCATGCTTTCTGTTTGTCCTGTATCAAGAATTGGCGTAGTAGTTCCCCATCATCTGGAATGGACATCTTTAATACTAATAATAGTGCAGTAAGGACCTGCCCAGTGTGCCGCAAGCTATCATATTTCGTAATTCCAAGTGTTATATGGTATTCCACAAAGGAAGAAAAGCAGGAAATCATTGATGACTATAAGGCGAAGTGCAAGTAATTTCCTATTTACTTTCCTTTTCCTACTCTAAATTTGTTACTTAGTAACTGGTTAATTTGAATTTCTGAGTTATGATTGAACACTGGTAATTCATTACAAAAAGAACTGCCCTCCCTGTCTTCACTGCTTTATCACCCTTCCATCCTTCCTCCCTTATTTGCTCATATACACATACTCTTCTTATTATAAAACATTATCTCATCATATATCAATATCATCTATAATGTTTTAAATAAGTTCTTTCTTGGCTTGTTCAGGTTGATTGATTGCAAGCATTTTAACTTTGGAAGTAGGAGATGTCCATTTGGGGTTAGTTGTTTCTACAAGGTACTAGTTTTACATCTCTCATATGTTTTCCTTCTCATAGGTTCGATTATCATGATTGTTGTCAAATCTGTGGAGCATCCCCTATACTTCTGCCCCACTCCTCCTTATAAACATGAATGGCAAATGTTTTCAACCTGATTGTTGCAGTGAAGAATCTATCTTTTTGTGCAGAATATGGTTTTATTTCCTGAAAATATTATAAAACTTACCTATTGCCTCCGTGAATTCAATAATATTTGTTGCATGATTCTGTATTTCATGGATTATCAATACACATCTGCATCAACAACTACAGTCTTGCCTTTTAGTTAGTACCCCTTTCAAATTTTTATCTGTCTCAGCAACATCACTTTTTATCCTATATTCTTGTGTGTAGTATTCTTACCTTGTTCCTTTAAACAATGTACACTTTTAATCTATTTATCTTGAAACAAGAGACAGGGAATAAATAAAAAATAAAACCCCCAAGGCAGTGTAGAAGAATTTTAGACTAAATTCTGCTATTATAGAATTATCTGAAATAAAGAGTTGTAGTACTCTCTTTTTTTGTTTGTGAATTTATCTTCATGTCTATGCTTTCTTTTACTAGAAAAACTTACATTGTGATATTCCTCCTTTAATTATGTTGATGTTTGTTGCTTTTAGCATACTATAAAGCCTGAGAGATGGGGACGTGGCAGGCCACCACCTCCACGCCGCCGCAGAGCAAATAACAATATGGATATGTATGACATGGTAGACATGCTTAGTGAATTTGACCTGGAAAGTGGAGAATTTTATTCCATCATGCGGGACTCTGAGTTTTTCAATGATGTGGATCCATTCGAGATGATGGCTATGTCAGATATGCTGGCTTCTGGTTCAGGGCAAAGGTTTTTTGATGATGAGGATCCTGATGACGACGACGATGATGATGAGATGGATTTCTTTCAGATGGCAGCTCTATCAGCGGCACTGGGTAATCCTTTTGAGGATTCAAGTAATGATGAGTTGAATCCTATGCAGGCAGCATTCTTGTCAATGATGATGCATTCTAATTTTGAAGAAGATAGTGATGAGGACGAGGATGAATTGAGGATGATTGATTAGGTTTAGCTAAATGCCCTTCTTTAGTCAGGTTTTGGAGTTTGCTGAGTATATGGTAGTAGCACATTGGCACCTATATTAGTTTTGGAAAATCTTGGTTGAAACTGAAATTTCTTTCTGTTATTAAGAAGTCAATACTTTTGTTGTCAATACTTCAAGGGGATACCCGGCTGATTTTTGTATATTGACAAGTCTCATGCTGCGTGGGGATTATTGGCTTTGAAGATGTGATTTGTCTTCCTTGTATTGCAGATTGAGTTTTGGTATTGAATTTGAAGGGCTCTTAGTAGTGTTGTTAAAAGTTTATATCAATTTCTTTAATAGCAGAGCTGGGATATTTTTGGCTTTGTAGTAGTATTCTTTAATTGCATGCTGTTCAAAGTTCTATAGCAGCATGCATACAATCGAATTCTTATGGCTTTTTTTTAGGACTAGAATTCTTATGACTTCTTAAAAAAAAGAAGAAATGAGTTCTTAATAATTCTAACAGTCCTCTACTCCTCTATAGCCTCAATAGTTTTATATTTTTTGGATCAATTTGATTAATATTTTCCAAAAGAAAAAAGGCTGCTTACTACAAATAATAAAGTACTGAAAAGATATTGCAATTAACAGTGTGGATGAATAGCAATTTTTATTTAAATCAAAGCACGAACATAGAGTTCAATCAAAATAATTATATAGATTAAATAAAAAACGACATATTAAGATCTATAAATATTCATTATCAATATCAAAGTCATATATAATCAACTAATACTATTTCATGATATTTATTAACGTATCAAAATGAACTAATTCAACATTGTTAAAAAAAAAAAAAACTAATTTTATTTTTTCGTATGTACATTTTTGGTCTCATAACTTTTGCTCATATCTTAATTTGGTCCCATAACTTTTTCTGTTGCACTTTTGGTTCTATATCTTTTGCTAAGATTGCAGATTTGGTTTCATGTTGCACTTTTGATCTCATATCTTTTGGTCAGGTTGTAAAATTGGTCTCATATCTTTGGATCAAGTGAGACTGACGATGAAATTTTTTGCCAAGATACGAGACCAATTCTGCAACCTAACCAAAAGATATGAGACTGAAAGTAATACAGCCATACATGACCAAATCTGCAACTTGAGCGAAAGATATGAGACCAAAAATGTTATAGGACCAAATTAAAATTCAAGCAAAAGTTATAAGATAAAAAATGCAGTTTGACCATAGATTAAATAAGAAAATAGGTCTAGATTACAATCATCCTATGTCTCTTCTACGTGGGTATGCAACATCCATACAATCAGCCAAAAAGGTACCAATGTTATACAAAACAACTAAAATTAGTACAATTCTGGCCGACATAGTAAACCATCCTGTGAGCAAGAGCATTCTCCTCTCTCAAAACATGAATGAATCTAAATTGCCTGAATTTTGCAAGCTCGGACGTGCAGGAACCAATAAGAAATAAATAGTGATGGGTGGGAATTGGGATGATCAATAATATTATTAAACAAATTAATAATATATAAACAATCATATCATATCATCATATTCAATCTCTAAAGAAAGACATCCAGCCTCAAAAGTAACTTCAGCCAAGAGACTCGTCCCTCTACCTAAGGCACAAGTATAACTTTTCAACCAATTGCCATTACCTCTAATATAGACAATTAAAATTGATGATTTCTCTCTCATACTTATTTTGAAAAATAAGTTTAGAAGTAAAAAAAAAAAATCTCCTTTTCTTAGTCACAAATTTAAAAAATATTTATATTTGATTTTTCTTTATAAAACAAAAATTTATTATTTTTTTTCTCTGTGAACTCACATATTATCAAGATATGTATAAGAGATAAATTATGAAGGTTAGCTACTTAGCTCTCTACTCAAAGATAACGACAAAAGTAAAAAAAATCACGTTTTAGATTAACAGGCTAACGATTTAACAAGCAAAAAAGTTCAAGGATAAAAATGAAATTCACCTTATATAATAACAATCTCAATGAGGTTTTTTGACCAAAAGAGTGTATTGTTAAAATTGAATATTTATATTTATTTTATCAAGAAAAAAAAAAGTTTAAAGAACCATTTTGATCTTAAATGTATGTTTTAATGTCCATTTTGATCTTTTATATTTCAAAATATTCAAATTGGTCATAAATGTTGACAAAATATTTCATTTTGATCCCAAACTATTAAATATGATTATTTTTCTCTCATTTCCAGTTCGAATGTGAAAAGTTTAAATCTATATATTGTTCTTAAATAGTACTTTCTCTTAGGGGTGTACAAATCCCGGGTCGGGCCAGGCCTTAAACATACCCGGGACCCGGCCCGGTTATTGTTGGGTCGGGCCGGGGTCACCGGGTCAATTTTTTTTCAAATTTTTTATATTTATTCAAGTTATTTATTCATTATATATAATTTTTAACTTGTATATATTGATCAAAACAATTAATTTCGGATCAGATGTTTTTATTATTAAAAACATTTAATTTGATTTATTTGTTAAAAAAATATTGATTTAATTGAGATTAAGTATATATTTTATGTATTTTTTTAATATACAATTAATAAAAATAATGATACATGTATATTTTCTACAATAAAAAAGAATGTTTGTAAAAGAAAATATAAATATATATAATAAAAATAAAAAAATTAAATAATGAGTATACGTGGTCTAGGGCAATAAGACCAAAACCCGAGACCCAGCCCGGCCCGATTTTAAAATAGACCGGGTCGGACCAAGTTTGTTCACTCCTACTTTCTCTTCCCAATTACGACCATCAGCAAATAAAGTCAAATCGATTCTAAAAGTAGACTTTTCGTTTAACAATCAAACAAGCAAAATTGATCATATATCTCTCGTTTTAAGTTGGAATACAACGAATTCAAAACTATGAGTTACTCTTAACAAATCTTTTGAACTTAAAATGAGAAACAAGAAAAATATGACCAAATTCAATACTTTAATACCAAAATGGAAAAATTTGGCAACATTAGGACTAATTTGAACATTTTGAAACACAAAGGACCAAAATGAACATTAAGACATACATTTAGGACCAAAACGACCCTTTGCTCAAAAATTAAAAACAAAATAATAAACCGGACAGGGCGGTCGGACTCGGAGTGTCGAAGCGAGCTGAAACATCTCAAGATTGGTTTTCGGTGCTTCAACCATTTTCTGCACCTTGTACTCATCTCATATTCACCGTCCAAATCTCAATCTCCAATTCTATCTTTCTATCTATCTATCTATCTTTTCTCTTTTTTCCATAATTTCTATTCTGTATCTTCCTCATCCTTCACCATCCAACACCATCCTTTTCATTTTTGGGGACTCCCATAATACTTTTGCTTTCTTTCTATCCTTAAATGGCTGCACCCCGCCTATGAGATTTCTGGAATTTGGGTGCCCATCTTTCTCCTTTTCTTGATTTCTTTCTTTCTTGCTTTCTAGCTCTTTCTTCAACAACCCTTGACAATTCATTTCTTGGAGGTTTAGGGTTTTTATTGTGATCCTTCCAGCTCTCTCGTGCAATTTAACAGATTCTCGATCCCCCACCATGTCCAAGAGGTGACGATGTTATGGCTCAATCAATTTAATTCTTTATCTGTTTTTATATGTGTTGTTGGTTGTCTTTATTATTTTGCGGTGCTTGATGTTTGAAGAAATAGGCAAGAGAAGGGATGGTGATTTTCTTATGGGGTGGATGATTTTTCAATGTTTACATAGATAAGAGAAGGGATTGTGATAGTTTGAATCTTTTGATGAACGAATGGAGCGTGGAAGAATTGATTGTGGCTAATAGTTTGTTTAGGTTGAATAAGGCAAAATCATATCTTGTTCTTGGAGTGTCAAATACCATAAAACGAAGATGTAAAACATATAACAACCCTCAAGATTGATATGGTGTTAGTATCTTGTGTCAGGGAAACTTGACAATTGATTAACCATTCTATTTCCTCTTGCTCTTGATTTTGGGAGATCATTCTTGGATGTAAATAACCCTTTTAGGTGTGACCTTAATAAACATCCTTTTTTTTTTCATGTGCAATTCCAGAGACTTAATTCTGGTTATGACAGCCAATGAACATGGAAATTACTTCCGGGTGGTTTGTAGTGTTTATAACTCAATTGCAATTTGAAATTCGTTTTTTCTGTTCTTGTTTATCAGTTTATGATTATCATAGTTGAAACTTGACATATTTCAGCTACGAGTTTTACTTTTAAAATTCCATCTGTTGTCTTCATTTATAGGAATAAGGCTAAATGTTTCTAATTGCGACCTGTTTTCTGAAGTTTGAGACAATATAATATGTCCTTTCACAAGCTGTATTTCCAATTTTTATTGGGTGTCTTTTATTTCATCTTTAATATTATTCTAATTTCTGTTTTTCTCTAAATCCTCTAGGATCCTTTGCAAATTCTTTGCCCACGGAGCATGTTTGAAAGGGGAGCATTGTGAATATTCTCATGACTGGAAAGATCCTGCAAATAATGTATTCAACACAAGATCTTTTTAGCTTTTGTGCTTACCTGTCAATGATTATTGATTTTCGTTTCTCTTAATCGCTGATTGTTATCTTGTTTTGACAGATATGCACATTTTATCAGAAAGGAGTCTGTGCCTATGGTAGTCGCTGCAGATATGATCATGTCAAAGTTTCCCACGAACAGTCTTACATTCCATCTTCCTCAGCAAGTTCTCCACAGCCCTTAAATTCAGATATCAGAGTTACACCAAATGGGGTTGCTACAGCTTCTGAATTGTCTTCTCTTAGCAATTCTTCCCTTCATCCTGTTATCCCTGCATGGAATGGAGAATCTGAGTATCAAATTCCTGGATGGAATCAAGAATCTGAATATCCCAGTCTTGCTTGGAATGAAAAATCTGAGTATCAAGATTTTCTAGAGGTAGGTGATGTTGGTCAATCTAGAATTGTTGCACCTTCTGAGCTTCCAATCTGTTCATTTGCTGCGGCTGGTAACTGTCCCCGAAAGGAGAATTGCCCTTTTATTCATGGAGATTTGTGTCCCACCTGTGGGAAGCACTGCTTGCATCCTTTTCGACCTGAGGAAAGAGATGAGCACACAAAGATTTGTGAGAAAAGGCAAAACCATCTTGAGGCATTGAAACGAAGTCAAGAAATTGAATGCAGTGTTTGCCTTGAGCGTGTTCTTTCAAAGCCTACAGCAGCGGAACGTAAGTTTGGCCTACTATCTGAATGTGATCATCCCTTCTGCATATCCTGTATTAGGAATTGGCGTAGTAGTAATCCAACCCTTGGTATGGACGTCAATAGCACTTTGAGGGCATGTCCAATCTGTCGCAAGCTCTCTTACTTTGTCATTCCAAGTGTCATTTGGTACTCTACTTCTGAAGAAAAACAGGAAATCGTTGACAGCTACAAGGAAAAGCTCAAGTAATTTCTTAATCAGTGACAAGCTTTCTTTCCCTTTTGTTCTGTCTAACTAACCTATGATTAAGATCACTAGATGGTTGGAGAGATTTTACTATGGGTCACATTTATATACTGCTGGATTTATTAGGGTCGTGGGATCATCTACTTGAATCTGTTTTTGCCTACTCTTTAATGGTATTTATGTGTAGAAAATGATAAATGAATTTTACATGGTCTAATCAGCCGATTCTTTATAGGAACATGAGTGTCCAGAAAATTTTGAGTTGTTGGTATGCATATGGAGAAAAGAAATTAGTTTTATATCCTCTAGCTCTGCCGATTCTTAGTTGGAACATGAATGTCCTGAATTTTCTTTAATCTTTTTTTGTAATCAATTCCATTTGTAGGTCTATTGATTGCAAACATTTTGACTTTGGGAATGGGAGCTGCCCTTTTGGATCTAGCTGTTTCTACAAGGTAATCTATGAATGCTACTAGTATATTTTTGAGCCCGTGTACCCTTGTGTACTGCTTTTTGTTTCCCTGGAAAAAAAATGTCATTTATCCTTCATCACAACAAATGGAAATTCGGTTTTCTGTGGCATTGAGACTTTTTCACTTTATTAACTTATCTTTGCTAATGGGGGCCTAGGTGTTTAGTTAACTTATTGAGTAAAGTGAATTTGTGTTTAGTTAATAGTATAGCAATTGAATGGATAAATGCAACATATATTACTTACCATAGTAATCGAAATTTCCCTACTCGCGATTCAAATCGTATGGTATGCTTTGATTCAACAGTCGGATGATAGAAATGGATGGAAGAATCAGAAAATGGCTGGAATTGGTGTACAAATTGTTAGAATCCTGCGATTCATTCCAGTTATCGTGAATCACACCTTTTTGATGATTCATCAAACTCAATTGGCCAATGGGTTCTCTGCTTCATTGAGTGGGTCAATGAAGACCCAATAACTCGATGCAAGGAAGAAGTGGACATTGCTTTCTGAATGATATCTGATTTTTTTTTATTTATTATTAAATGCTTAAACGTAACACACTTAATGAGTCAAGAGACCTTAAAGTCCAAAACGACAATCCTAAGTGAGATAAATAATGAAACCAAAATGACATGTTGAGTTGTTCACAATCCTTCTTGCTGCCGTTTAGACTTTGGACTCGGATTAGGAATAAACAAAGCTAGGTTGAAGCTGGTTTAGGAGTAGGGGAAAAAATATGTGGGTTTCTGGGAGTTTTACCGATTTTGTATTTGGGAACTATAATGGAAAATAAAGGGGAAATAGAAGAGGATGTTAATCATAGGATTCAAGCAGGGTGGATGAAATGGAGGCCTGGGTTATTTGTGATAAAAAAGTGTCACTTAAATGGAAAATTTTACCACACGGCTATAAGACCCGCTTTGTTGTATGGTATTGAATGTTGGGCGATAAAAAGACAACATGAGCAGAAATTTAGCATGACTGAGATGAGAATGCTTTGATGAATGTGTGGTCATATTATAAAGTATAAGATCATGAATGAGATCATTAGAGAGAAAGTTGGGGTAGCACCTATCATAGAGAAGTTGGTCGAAACACACCTTAGGTGGTTCGGGCATGTACAAAGAAGACTTATGGAGGTCCCGGTACGCACAATTGACCAAATGACTGATTATCCTATAATCCGAGGATGGGGAAGATTAAAGAAAACTATTCAAGAAACTATCCGGAAAGATTTTTCTATTAATAACCTAACTGTTGACATATGCAAAGATAGAACGTGTTGGCGTCAATTGATCCATATAGCCGACCCTACCTAGTGGAAAAAGGTTTTGGTTGTTGTTGTTGTTTCTGGGAGTTTTAGAAGCATTGGGATTACTGAAAAACAGCCAATTAAATAAATTACTAATAGTTTGGCCAAAAAAATAAATAAATTACTAATAGGAGTAGAGAATAACTAATGTTGTCTTTGTCTGTTAGAGTTTTTTTATTTATTAGTTTATTCTGACTTATTAACAATAGTATTGTTAGATTTATGATAATATTTTTATTAATTTTTGGTTATGTGATATATTTTAATTTATTTTTTGTTTATTTTTGTGAATCTCATGATTCTATACAATTTACAATTCCTCGATTTAAAAATTAACCATTCAATTCACAAATTGTATGGGATTTGATAACTGTTACTTACTATTATGATTTAGATTTGCAGTTGTACAATTGTCAATTGTCATATAAAATCTATGGAAACTACATATAACTCTCCTAAAACCATGGAAAATTACAATTTTGGTACCCGAATTTTAGATGAATTACATAATGCTTTACCCCTTTAAATTATCATAAAAAGTGAAAACGTTACAATCAGTTAAAATAAGTGATTTAGAAATTGAGAATTTTGGATGATACAGGTATCAAGTGACAAACAAGCAGCTTTTTTCTGCCGCTAGTTTGGATTGATATGTAATCATTCACTTTTTTTATTTAATAGTATAAAGGGGTAAAATATTATGTTGAAAAGTCTGGTGCCAGAGTTGTAATCAGGTTATAGGTCAAGGAGTATATATTGCGTCTCCAGATTTCTATTTCTCCATGCAGTGTTAAATTTGAATTGTTAGATTGTTGCTTTTCCCTTTGGGCTATAATAATAATGATTCTTCATTTGTATTGTAGAAATTGAGGGGGGGTTAATTGATGATGATGCTTAATTGACTTCTTTTATTTACTTATTTGCAGCATGCATACCGAGATGGCAGGCTTGAGCAGGTAGTTCTACGACATCTTGGGGCCGCTGATGGTGACACTGTGATTGCCAAGGACATCAGGTTTGTTCTTCTTAATTATCGGTTCTTAATCTTCTGTCCTGTTTTATACTTTGACCTAGCCTCTCTTCTCCTTCTATCTCACTAACTAATTCATGGGGCTATCAGGTTGTCAGATTTCCTTGCCAACATGCATTTAAGATGAAGGGCGATGCTCACATGTTCTATTGTAAGTTTCAACTTTCAACGCTTATGTTTTCTCTTATTTCAATTAAAGCTGACTTGTTTATGTGGGTTTTGCATATGATACTTTATAATCTTTGGCTTAATTACAGTTCTTGGCTTTTAAGGACTTTTGTGTTTCTTTGCTACTTAACCCAAAGGAATTGGACCTATTGGTGGACAATTTAATTGTGAGAATTCATTGATAAAATTAAAATTATAATACCAAATGAGTACTAGATGACTTGAAAAAAAAGGGGGGGAAAATATAGAACATAAGAAAGGGCAAACTGTAAGAACACACAATTGCCATGTAATAATTGGAGGAAGAAAGCAGCATTCCGCTGGGACCATTTTGTACAGTTTTTTTTAGTGTGTTCCAAAAAGATAGGGTTAGAAACCAAAAGATTTTGGGTCTCTTTGGCACTTGGCATTGAGCCTTAGAATTTGACAACTAAATAGCAATCGGAGTTTCTCTTGTGACAATTCCAAAGAATTGCAAACTAAGACAAGGTCTTTCTACCTTAACCTGGACCTGAAAATTTAGTGTTTCAAGAGACAAGAATAATAAAACACGCCTCTTTCTGACTTGTACTTTATAATTCTTTTTGTATCAGCAAAAGTACATACAGTGCAGTTTCCTTACTACACAAGTCTGCTTGTCATTCACCTTGTTATATTCCTTATAGAATCAATTGTAAACATCCTGTGTCTATCATCACTGGCTTCTCCTTTTGTATTTAATCTATTAAAACTAAAGTTTATTTTGAACTCTGTTATATTTGTTGATTTTCTTTAACGATCTAAACTCCTTTGAGAAAGTAGAAGCTTCATTAAAATGTTGATTTTGAAATACTTTATAATACATTTTTCTTCCTTGTCCAAACAATAGTAGTGGAATTGCACTCACATTAGAAGTCTGTCCTGATTTCATGCACAATCCAAATAAAAACTCAAGATTCTGATAGAATTAGAATCAGATTTATAATTTTGAACTAATATTCTAATTCCATCATCCAAACAGTGACTGAACAAAAAAGTTAAGGTAGCAAACAGAGTTTGAGACAATATCTATTATCATGTTGATATTTATCTAGTGCTTTTCCCTTATTATTGACTATTTTACATAGTGTTACCGTTAACCTTATTAGAGTTCGGCAAATAATCCGGACATTTCAAATGCTCCATGACCCTTTAAATGTTTTTGGCTTTTTGGTTTTTTCCTCCACTTTCACTTTGAAAGCCAGAGTATATTAGACGAGATGTATACTTGTTTACTTATGCACAGGTTGCTGTTTTCACGTCTCTAACTACTAAATAGAAACATCCTGATTGCTTCATCTGTGTTATCTCTGCAGGATACTTGTATAAAGAAAAACGGATAAGCTTCAATGTCAAAGTTCTTTTTTGTTCGAGTCCAGCTCTTCTTGTTTTCATGGTTGGTGCTTGTGCAGTATTAAACATATGCCTTTATACTACAATTCATGATTGATCTATTTACCGAATTTATCATTTAGATTTTTGTTATAGCTGAAGCCTTTACTGTCCCCTGTGTGTTCCCTCTTGTTTTCATTTCCTTCTCTATAAGGTATTCATGTTTTGCTGGATGCATACAGTGATCCCTGACTGCAATATACTTAGAAGTTTCAAAGATATTTGCTATTAGCTTCTCCAATAATAATATATTGTATAATCTCGTTTTACAATGTACTACGCTCTCGGCTGCCAAAAAATTATAATTTTATTAAGGAGCATTTGTATCTCTTGGAGATTGTGTAATTTTTTGCTTGTCAACAAATATATGTCAATATCATTTGTTGATTTTAGGTGAGTGTATGAGCCAGTGTAGTCAAAGGTGATTGTGGCTCTATTCCTGCCCGCTCCTCTTGGACCATGGGAGGCACTGGGTTCAACCAGACCGTCGCCTTGCATAGTAACATTTGCAAAAATTTTAAAAAAAAATATATATATATATATATATTGTAAGTCAAACGGCTTAGTGACTATGATTATTATGGTGACTTCTGACTTGATGATTATTGTGTTTATTATAGTTAATTTGTAGGTCAGATTATGTTAAATACTTTTCTTTATTTTTGGTCATGTCATATTTCTAGCATTTTTTCCATTATAGTTCACTGAAACATTTGCTTTTCTAGTGCCTTAAGGCGGCGCCTTTCACCTTTGACTATCTTGGTTGAAGCATTTTTCTAACTTGAATGTTGTATTTGTGAATTGCAGAAGAAGTATCAGAGAAGGAGCAAGAGTGGTGCATTGTGGGCAGTGTAATAAAGTGAATGGTATATTTATATGATAGATGGACATACATACATACATGCCAGAGCGAAGGTTTCGCTCGTAGGAGGCTGTATTCTCAATAAGCTCTTCTAAAGAAAGCATCATATGTATTTGATTGATGATGGTGTCATAAACTTGATGATGTGTGCATTCTTTCTTTCAAGCCATCAGTCATTGAGAAAAGAAAAAAAAGAAGCACTTGATAGATACAAGGTTTGAAACTCTCAAGTGCAAAAACTGATTTGGGTGATGAATGACAGGTTTTGCAAATTATTAGCAGTGAGTGATCACAACAATATACTTTGCTGTATAATAATTCAATTCATTTTCTTGCTTCCTTGGTGACATTGCACCATGAGCATATTACTTTTCAATAGAAAAAATAGCCAATTGTGGGAGATATGGCATTTTCAAATAAAATGATTATAAACTTATAAGTTCTTTTTTGTTTATTGAATGTTTTGTATTGATACACATAAAGTTGTGTAAAATTGTAGATTCATGAACTAACTACAATTGCACCAAATTATGGAGTGGCAACTTTTCAGATGTTGAATATGTGCACGTATATATTGTGATGATGGAAATAGATGCAAAATCTTTGATAAATATAATAATCCATTTGATGTAATCTTAGTGGGATGATTATAACAACTTTAGTTTTCATATTAGTATTAATTCTGCAAGTATATCAAATACTGAGAAATGAATGTGTATATAATATAAGTACACAATGATATTAGTGGTAATAAGTGAAAACATATAAAATATGTGGTAAGAAATAAGGCAACAAATCCTATGAGAAACAAAATCAACTTATGCAGAGATGTAAATTTATATCAATCCTTTTCAATGAGCCATGTATATATGGGATCTTTTTTTTTTTTTAATTTTTGGGGTCAATGTTACGTTGGGTTTAAAAATACCATGCATATGCATTGGGTTTTGGGGTTTAGAGGACAAATAAGGGTGGAGCAAAACTTATATTAGGAAGGGTTGGAGAACGAAAAGAAGTGGAACCCACAAGCTTGTCTGAATTAATAAGAGGGACTGAACGAGTGCATCATGTGAATGAGTGGGACCCACTGGCCACGGCCTTAGATTCTTTTGGTCCCATATATTTGTAAAATGTTTCAATTTAGTCCTATATCTTTTGATTAAGTTGCAGAAATGGTCTCATATCTTTGTAAAAGGATCAACCTTTAGTTGATCTTTTTGTAAATGTATGAGATAACTTCTACTTTTGATCTAAAGATATAAGATCGATTCTGAAATTTACCCAAAGATATAGGACCAAATCTGTGACAAAGAAAAATATGAGACTAAATTGGAAATGACCTAAAGATATGAGACAAATTGAAAACTCAACAAAAGATATGAGACTAAATTTATACTTTGACCAAAAATTCATATCGAATTAACTAATCAACCCTGAATAATTAAAATGTACTACTCAATTTTTAAATTATTGTAATTATCAACAATTTGGTCCTTGGGTCTAATTCAGAGATTAAAAAGTATAAAATTAGTTAAATTCTCATATCAAATAGTATTAATTTAGTATACATTCAAGGGCTGAAAATTATAAAATTAGTTCAAATTAAGGGAACAAAAATATATTATATTAGTTCAAATTTAAAGATCAAATAGTTGATAATTAAAATATTTTAAGGATCAAATTGTATATTTACAATTTTGAAAATTGAAATAATTGCTGGTCTGTATACGGTTACTTGGTACAGAGAAAGACAGGCAGCTCTTGGAATTATTCCTCACAGCTCTCGACTCTCTGACAAAATTATTCATAGAGATGAAGTAATAGCAAGGGCTCACATTTTTTCAGGACACAAATATATATATAAAGTTTAAAATTTTCACAAATTTAGATTTATAAAAAAATATTGTAGTTTTATTTTAATTATTTTTTATGATAATGAATAGAAAACAAAATTTGATTTTAGAAAAATTTGGAATTTAAATTTAAAATTTACAGTACTTAATTTGGTGAGATTCTTAATTGAGAGATTATTTTATTTTATTATATATTTATTTATATATCTTATTTTTAATTGACTATTAAAATACTCATCAAATATAAATAATAGTATAGATATAAATATATATATAGAATTAGTGGTGTCATTAACCTCAATTGTGATGGATTTTGGGGTGAAGCATAAGCCTGAATGAAAAATACATAGGCGGAACCAAATCTGAATTAATAAATTATATATATATGCACAATTAATGACAAATGTTAAACAATTATATTTATCATTAAATCTGAATTAATAAACCTAACAAAAGGAAAAAATCTGTTTTAATTATAATGTTAATGATTAAAATTTTATGATTTTATCTTTTCAAAATTAAATTAAGGAACTTGTAATACTCTGAAGATAAATTAATTAATTTACTCCAATAATAATGGCAATAGTAATAATACATGGACTCGTAGCTCACAACAACTACCTAAAAAACTCTAGCTGCCGCGGGTAATTTTTCCTCTTCCTCCACACACGCAACTTTGCGGCAACGTTGGCCTGTCGTCGTTTTCAACGACGGTAACTCTCCTCTTTTTCATTTGGCAATGTTGAAAATCCTTCCCTGTACGTGAGGGTCCCTCTCTCTTTCTTTATGAAAGTGTTGCTTTGTTTGTAGGGTTTTGTGGCGCCACCGTTCTGTAGCGGCGACTCTAGACTAGACATTTCACGGCGGCTTCCTGGTTTGGTTTTGGTTTTTAGGTGCTCTTCCACGGCATCGTTTTGTTTTATCATTTTATTATTATTGCTTTGAGTCTGATTATATCTTTATTTAGAACAACCATTGGGGCTGTCTGTTGTCCTGATTGGAAGTGTTTGTCCGAAACAAGGATGAATGCTCTTGGATGGATTCAAACCACCCATCTTCGTCTAATATCTTGTCTAGTCTTATTGTTTATACTAAAAGATGTTGCCTATTTTTGTTTTATTTTTGTTTGTAGTGTGCTTCGCTTTACCTTACTTTTGAATGAATTATGTTTTAAAAAATAAATAATACATGGACGTAACATTTGATGATAATCATAGTATTCAAATGCAATTAGAATTCCCTAATGCAACGGCAATATTGCAATTATTATAATTAATTTATTATATAACCACAAATCCACTTGTTAATGTCCTAATGAGTCAAAAAGGTTGAAAGTTGGAACACTCTCATGTTAGGCTTGCGTGACTCGTGTGATGTTTGTCCCTAAAAAAATCTCTCGAATGTTCCTTTCTCACGACATCACAATATTCTATGATTTTGTTCTTTATTTTGTTGGATTTGTGTATCTCTTCACTCTGGTCATGTAATTCATATCTCAGTCATAAGAATTAACTTAAAACTTAAAAAATTGAAAACTTTCACTTTTAAGAAGTTGAGATATACAATTTAATATTTAAAATAATTAAATAATATATTTATTAATTTTTTACAAAATTAAAAAAATATATTATTTAAATTTTTTAAAGATTAAATTGTGTATTTTAATTTTTTAAAAAATTTTAAATATCAAATTACCAACTCAGTAATTTTTTAAAGACTAAATTATTAATTTTTTTATTACCAGACAAAAAACAAAATAAATTCCAATATTAGCAAATTGTGAATGTGCAATAGCTGTGCGCTCATCGAAACAAGAAATAAAAAATGAATTTATTTAATATGTGTTTTTACGGCACATTTTAATGTTTCTTCTGATTGATTAGTAGAACATCTCATATTTTAAAATCTATGAAAATTCATTTAAAAAATAATTTTTAATGTTTGAAAACTCACTTGACCAATAAAAAAAAATTTTAATATGTGTCCTAAGGACATATGTTAGAAGGACTCATAAAAAATAGCTATTTTTTATAATATAAAGAAACTCCAGCTCGCAGCCAGCTTTGATGAACATGATTTTTTACCAACAGAAAAATGAATATGAATTGTTGAAACTTGAAAGCTGAATGATTAATTGGTTTGCTGAAAATAATAAAGATGTATGTTTTGGTCAATTTTTTATGGAAGTTATTATTTAATCCTTATTGGTGAAAATTAAATAATTACTATTTATAAACAAATATTTTTAATATTTAAAAACTAAAAAATAAATTTTATCAGTAAAAAAAACTAAGTAATGTGAAGACAGAAAAGTGAAAATAAAATAAAGCAGAAAAAAACAAAGGAGTGAGGCGAAATCACGTGCCCATGAGCACATCACATGATCTGCTAAAGCTGTCAACAGACAGCTAATGTGCACCCTTCCTGGGAGCAGATCCTCTGCCGTACCGCACACCGTGCGGTGCGGCGAGGACCAATGGCGGGCTGCCACGTGGCGCCACGTGTGCAGGCGCGTCCACGTGGCAGCCCGCCATTGGTCCTCGCCGCACCGCACGGTGTGCGGTACGGCAGAGGATCTGCTCCCAGGAAGGGTGCACATTAGCTGTCTGTTGACAGCTTTAGCAGATCATGTGATGTGCTCATGGGCACGTGATTTCGCCTCACTCCNAAAGTAGTTAAAGTGAAAACCAAACATTAAATTCTCCAATTAAAAGAGTATTTTACTGTCATCTTTCCATTTTTTGTTCATTGCTTTACAACATGCTTTTTCTTTCTCTTTTTAGCTTTCTAAAAAGAGAAGATAATTTAAAGTTGATTTCCAAAATCAATTAACTTTTTTTACTTATTGAAAATGACTTTTTTAAGAGCTGTGTATTTCTTAACGTACAATAATTTTAGGTTCATTCCTTATTACAGGTCAAAATATTTTAATTAATTTATTAAGAAATTCTTTCATGGGTACCAAAATTTTCTAATTAATATCAAAGCAAATATTAATCAGACAATTGTCAAATCAATCAATCGTATTTCTAAATAGAAGTTTGCTTAGTCAATAAGTCTTAAGGATTCAATAAATATAATTTAGATGACAAGTCACAAGTTAATAGTTATTTATTAATTGAGATTTATCTAACAGAATTATTATTATAATTAGTTTTTTTGGATGATATAATTTTTAAAATTTATCATTCAAATTCAAATACTTAACGAAAAGTAATGATTAAATTATTTTTGAAACTGGATCAAATTATTAATTTATCGCTATTATTTCAAAATTATAATATTTTATGAACATAAAGAGAAAACATTTTACATTAAATGCCGACTTTAGTTTTGCTTAAGAACGCGTTTTCTCTCATCCTCTGTGATGAAAGCTCTGTACAAACGGTAAGATACCTATACAGAACCAGAAAAAGCACTAGAACACTGTACCTTGGAAAAATCACAAGCACAAAAAATCAGTTTTCTCCTATTTGAAAATATGACCTTAAGAAATATACCAAATATACATAATATCAATCATAAAAGGAAAAATGGTGCAAATAATTTTTTGAAACCGAAAGTTATGGTCTAATTTCAATGTCATCTCTCTCACAGTCTTCACTTCATAATGATCACCTAATTGACCCGGTTCTAAGTAACATTTGAAGGTTAGAATTTCACTTTCAAGTTTCAAATCAACAACTTCAATTAATTTACTTGCCCGAAATCGACCATTATAAGTTCGAAGAGAAATTAATTAATAAACCGTCCGAGTAATTATTCAGATTATATTTCCGAGATTCCAAAAGATACAAAACTGTGGGCAACCACCAAGATGAGGTAGGAAATAAAGCAAAATTATGAAAATGACACATAAATACTAAGAGCTATGTATCAGAATAAATCATCGATGATAATGATATATATTACATAGATAATAATATAGTAGATGTATAAAACAATATAGTAACAGGACAAACTCCCATCTTATTTCATCCTAAACCTACAATAAATAGCAATAGAAAACAATAACAATGATAATAATAGCAGTAAATAATGATAAAATCCAGCAAGAATCCCTCTCCAACTCTAAGTATACATAGATAGATCTACTCATATAACAATCAAATCGCTCAACTCAGACGAAAATGAATATGAATAGCCTCCTCATCCTCGCAACATACAGATCTACGAATCTAGTGCTTCAAAATGGCGACCATGGACATAACAATGGAAGCGCCGATCATAGCAAGCGAGGCGGAGACAGATCCAGCGGCACCGGCAGCCGGCGAGGGAGCCGGAGAAGACGCCGGAGAATCTTGAGCCAAGGCGGCGGAGGCGGAGAAAAGAGCGACGGCGATGAAGAGAGCGAAGACCTTGAATGTGGAGACTGAAGCCATAGCGACGACGAGAGAGAAAAGAGAAGAAGATGTGAGAACTGAAAAAGTAAGAGAGGGTTAGGGTTTTGAATTTGGGAATGAAAGTGAGAGAATGAAAATGGTTGGTGGAAAGAGAGAGAGAGGGAAGGGGGGTATATATAGGGAGGTGAGGGTGAAAATGAAGGCGTGTGGGGCCCAAAGAAGGCGTGGACAGCTGGCAAGGAGGGTAAGCCACGTTGTGACAAGGAAGAGAATATTGTGGTGTGTAGGTGTGGGATTGGTGGGAGTGGGTTAGAAGTGTGTGTACGTTTTTGTGTGCTGTGAGGTGCTTCTTTTTGACTTTGTTTTTAATAGGCTTAAGTGCACTTTTAGTCCTATAACTATGACAAAGGTTTTATTTTGGTCCCATAACTTTTTTTGTTGCAATTTTGGTCCCATAACTATGAAAAAGGTTTCATTTTAGTCCCATAACATTTTTTGTTGCAATTTTGGTCCCATAACTTCTCAAAAGGTTCCACCGTTAGTCCCTTGGTGAATTCCATCCATATTTAGCCGTTAAGTATGACGTGACATAGTAATTAGGATCATGATGTGGCAAAATAAGATGAAGTGGACTGAAATAGGAACTATATGCAACATATTAAAACTTATCTATACCCAACCACCATATATACAAAGAGTGGTACTGACAGAGACCAATCTAGTGGGGAAGAAGAGACTTCAAGCAGAAGGCACCGACGAAGTCGATGAGATCCTCAGCCAAAGTCGAACGACCAAAGCGGCGGCGACGGCAAATCGGGAAGCGAAACGAGAAAGAGGAAGTACCACTCATTGTATATATTGTGGTTGGGTATAGATAAGTTTTAATATGTTGCATATAGATCCTATTTCAGTCCATTTCATCTTATTTTGCCACATCATGATCCTAGTCACTATGCCACGTCATACTTAACGGCTAAATATGGATGGAATTCACCAAGGGACTAACGGTGGAACCTTTTGAGAAGTTATGAGACCAAAATTGCAACAAAAAAAGTTATGGGACCAAAATGAAACCTTTGTCATAGTTATGGGACCAAAATTGCAACAATAAAAAGTTATGGGACCAAAATGAAACCTTTGTCATAGTTATGGGACCAAAAGTGCACTTAAGCCTTTTTAATATAATTAAAACCTTGGGTTGGGAGGTTTAATCATACCAACTCAAAGTGACAGCTTGAATTCATTATTTTAGATTTCTAAGAAATATTTAAATTATTATTTTTTAAGTGTTGATTAATTATAAAATGTTAAAAATCATATTTTATTAAGGCTCAAAGTGTACATTAGATCGTGTATCTTTTGCTCAATTCTTAATTTAGTCTTATATTTTTTCGTTGCACTTTTAATTTTATATCTTTACAAAATATCTTAATTTAGTCTCATATCTTTTGTCAAATTGAAGAATTGATCTTATATCTTTGTAAAAAATTTTTCCGCTAATTTTATCTGACCCAAAGGTATGATAACAATTGTGTACATGACCCAAAGATATGATACCAAATATACAAAATATATATATATATATATATAAAAGACCAAATTGAGATCTCACCCAAAGGTGTATGATACCAAATCTGTAAGAAAAAAAGATAGGAGACTAAAATGATCACTCAATAAAAGATATGAAACCAAATTTGTACTTTACCAAATTTCTATAATTATATTTTATTAAATTCATTAAATAATAAGTTTTTTTTTACAAAATACAATTTAAGTTCTTGAAAAGAAAACAAAATTTTAGTATACTACTTTTGTCTTTCAAAACATTAAAAGCAATCAGTGCAAATGGTTACTTTTTCTCCTTTTAATGTCTCATTCTCAAAATCTTCAATGATATCTCTAAAATTAATTTTTAAAAAATTCTCTAAGGAAAATATTATATATATAAATAATTTTGTTGATTAGCTTACAAATATATGTTTTATGAATGATCACATAAATATTTTGAATTGGAATGGGAAGAATTAGGTAGAATTAATGTTGGGTTGAATAGTTGGTTGTATACAGGGATTTGAAAAGTAAGAAATAATTAGCGTATAAAGTTGGAAGAACGAGTAAAACTAACAGCTTTTCTGCCTTTAGTTTGCTGTACTTAGCGTTCAAGGAAAGCAAACCAAACCACCTGTGCTTGCCTAATTCTTAATTCTGTTGTCTTACTTTGGGCTTTTGTTTTTTGGTTTTGGGCATTTCTAAACTAGCATCTTACAGAACCTTCATGAGACTATTTGGGCTTTTAACTGATCCCCGTTGGACCAAAGAAAACTGAGCTCTGAAACTTCAATTAATTTTTGGTTTCAAACTTAAATTGTCAAGTGTAGGATGCCATTGTTAAAAAAAAAATGTGCAGGATGCCCAAACACAGGAATATTTTATTCTTTTATTTAAAACACGATCATAACCATGGGCTTTTAGAAAAGTGGCTGATTTCAGACGTCCTTTTAGAGGTGCTGAAATCATAAAACAAATTCTGCATAGGGGAAAACTCAACTTGTGCCTCAAATTACCGGTCATCAGAGAAATCAGATTGTTACTCGGGAGAGGCCGGATGACGGTTGGGTTAAAGTAAACTGTGATGGTGCACTAAAAATGGGTTCTCATCGTGCAGGTTGTGGCGAATTGCTGAGGGATACTCATGGTCGTTGGATTCAAGGTTTTTGCAGATATCTGGGCCGAGTTTCAATAATTAAAGCGGAAGCTTGGGCTTTGCTTGAGGGTGTTCTTCTTGTGTCAGCTAAGGGGGTTGATAATCTGTTTCTGGAGAGTGATTCTTTAATTGTGGTTAACGCCATGGTTGAGCCGAACAAGTGCCCGGTCGAAATTCTGGGCATCGTGCGAAGTGCGCTGAGTTTGTTTGCTAGTTTCTGAGACAATAGCAAGATAAGCATCTGGATTGATTCGCCTCCTGGTTTAAGGCTATTATTGTTAAAGGATGTTTTAGGGTTAGGGTATGTGAGGGGTGAACAGTGCTGAGTGTTTTGCGTCGTTTTGCCTTTTTTGCCTTGTTTTTTTTTCGTTTGTGTTTTGTTGGTTTTGCCTGTTTTGAGTTGTGTCTTTTTTGGCCTCTGATCGTTCTTACAAAAAAAAACATACATATTTAAAGTAATACAACATCCTACAACTTACAAATTATATGGTCGAAAGAGGGGGGGAGGGGGGAATGCTCGGTTAGTTTGTTTTTTTTGGTAAAGTGTTAGATATTTTCAGTAAGCTACTTTATTCCCTTTGAGGGTTGTTGGGAACCATCCTCTATAGTTGTAGTGGCTCGAGCTTCGATAGAGCCATCAGTAGCCCCTCGAATATATTTAAGGCGAAAACTTTATTTTGGTCCTTAATGTTTATTCTAAATTTTATTTTGGTCTCTAAAACCTTTTTGTTCTATTTTGAGCCTTAATGTTTTTAACAAGTTTTATAATTGGTCTTTAACTATTGAATGTGGTCGTATCTCTCTTGTTTCAGACTCGAACATGATGAAATCAGAGTTACATGTTAAATTTCATGAGTTCTTTCTTTAACTAGTTGAAGTCATCAGTAAATAAGGTTAAATCAGATATAAAACTGGACTCAAAAACAGGTCGCTTGTTGTTACATGAGGAATTCTTTTTTTTTTTTTTTTTTTTNATTTTAATTTAAATTATTTTATAAAGGATATATTAGTATATTACTATTCAAACCAGTGATGTGAAAACCGGACCGGACTGGCCGGTCGGACCGGTTGGACCGCTATCCGAAGACACAAGCGAGTTGGTTCAACCATTTGAACCGGAAATAACCGGCCAAGAACCGGAAAACCGGAACCAACCACTGGACCGGACCGGCGGTTCTCAATTTTTTGTACAAAAAACCATTTTGAGCCTTGTAAGGATCGAACCCATGCCCTTTCTTTACACTCCCAACGCCTTTACCATCCCAACTGTGAGACTTTGTTAACTTTTTCTTACCAATTGTTTTACTTATCTAATAAATTAATAGATTTAATACATCTCTTAGACCAAAAAAAAATATAGAGGGTTTATATTTAATATATTAAAAATAATTATTTATTACGTCATCCGGTCCAAACATCTGGTCCGACCGATTCAACCGATCCGACCGTGAACCGAACACTTGTCCGAGTCTTTGTCCGGTTCGGTTATGACAACACTGATTCAAACAATGAGAAGGGATGTGAGGAGTTTTTCATTTAGTACTTAAAATATCTTAAACTTTTTAAAATAAAAAATAACTAAAGATTAGTAATCAATCCTCCTTATGTTTCTCAAAGACTTTTCACTTGATTTCTCTTAGCTTGATTATATATATCTTCAAAAGGTGGTATTCATAGTTTTTATAAAATCATTGTAAAATTCATAAAGTGTACGTATTATATATATATATATATAATATATTTCTTTGGTTTGTCATAAATATTGAACCAACAAATTTATTTAAAATTTTGAGGAAAACTTAGGGGCATGTTTGATTCTGGTCTTGGGAAACAATTTTTAGTTTTTAAGAATTAAAAAGCAAAAACACTTGGTTGATAATCTATTTTTTTGTATTTGATTTTAAAAATCAAAAATTGAAATTTGTTTTTAAAATCTGGAATCTGAAAACAACTTAAAATTGTTTTGAACTCAATTTTTATAAAACAAGCGGTGTCATATCTGTAACTAGGGCTTTGCGTGCCTTAACGGGCACGCAAATATGTATGTAAAATAAATAAAGGACTAAATTGTTAACTTAGTAAAGAAAGAGAGACCAAATAGTAAATTTTCTCTTATTTTTAATTTCATAGACTATAGATTTAAACATGGACGATCAGAAAGGAGTGGAGCCATATAATATAAGATATTTTACAAGTATTTCCTTTATTCATATTTAGAATTAAATTGCATCCATGTTTTAAATTTCGGACTCATGTGAAATGTCCACATTTTCCATATTTTTTAAAATTATGTTTTGACCCCAAAAGTTTTTATAATTTTCATTTTAGTCCTCAAATATCATGATCCAAGAATATTTTTGTAAATTTTGAAAATATTTGAGGGTATTCTGTAATTTTTGCAAATATTTGTAATGTTCATCTTTTTGCTGAATGCAATTTTGTAGGACTAAATTGCATTTATTTTCTAAATTTATGACTAATATGTAATTTTACCCTTTTCCAATATTTTTAAAATTATATTTTGACCCCAAAAAATTTTATATTTTTCATTTTAATCCTTAAATATTATGATCTAGGGACTTTTTGTAAATTTTAAAACTATTTGAGGGTATTCTATAATTTTTACAAAAATTTGTGAAGTTTATCTTCCCCTTAATAAAATTAGTTTACCAAATAGATTTTTTATTTTATTTTATTTTTTTTTGAAAATCTACCTTTAAAGATAGGTTTAAGATCAATTTCAAGAAAGGGTTTCTAAACATGGAAATTAAACCGGCCCTAGATCTCCGACTCTTTCGGGAACTGCCATTTCCTGTCTTATCCTTGTCATTAAAGATTTCTTTCTTTGTTTCTTAACTTTGGGTCAAGGCCACCATCATTTTGACCTTGAAAGGAAAGATAACAAAGTGACATGAATCTAGAAGGTATTGTTAGAAATTTTTGGGAGGAAGAAACATGGAAGTTCTCATAAAAATTTTTTTCTTATTTTTTCTCATGAACTTTGCTTCATTCATAGCTCCATAATGATAGGTACAAATCAGATTTCTTTTATAGAGGAAACACACATAATTGAATAAAAAATAAATAAAATAAAGTAACTACTTATCCCTAAAATCATGTAACCACTAGTTAACTCATATATATGACTAATTCAAAAATAAACTAAATCTCTAAAATTCAAATCTGATGCAACTAATTCATGCTTCCAATAACAATATAATATTACTATTATTATTAATTCCCAACAATTCCTCCCTTAAATTGAAATTTGTTCACAAGAAAATTCAGTTTAATTCATAAATCTTCAAGTTTTTCCTGGATCATTTGTTCGAAGCTTCAATGATGCACTTTGTCATCATTAACCTATTTGGAGCACCATCTCTCCAAAAACATCAAATTTTGTAAGCTTCTCACAGAAGATCCACTTCTTCTACTCTCCTTTCTTGTGCACCGTTTGCTTGCTCATCTTCTTCGAGCCAATTCTTTCACCGAGCTCTTGCAATTATTCAACACAAATATCAAATCTCTAAAGTAGTGGCAAGGATTCGATCCTCCCACTAACAAAATTCTTTGTAGCAACATCATCTCAATATTTGAGAGATGTACTACTCTACCCTACCTCATAAGCTCTCAGGATCTAAAGCTCTGATACCACTGTTAGGAATTTTTGGGAGGAAGTAACATGGAAGCTCTCATAAAATTTTTTTCTTCTTTTTTCTCATGAACTTTACTTCATTCATAGCTCCATAATGATAGGTACAAATCAGATTCCTTTTATAGAGGAAACACACATAATTAAATAAAAAATAAATATAATAAAGTAACTACTTATCCCTAAAATCATGTACCCACTAGTTAACTCATATATATGACTAATTCAAAAACAAACTAAATCTCTAAAATTCAAATCTGATGCAACTAATTCATGCTTCCGATAACAATATAATATTACTATTATTATTAATTCCCAACAGGTATACCACAAGTTCATATTCTTTTAACATACTGGCGAGTTTGATTCACCAAAAATAGGTACCAATATGCTTGTGAGATCCCAGAGTTTTGGAATTTAGTTTTGGGTGCTTAGAAATAAAATGGCAAAACACCCTTTCGTGCCCCTAACGTTTGCAGTGATTTTCAGTTATGCCCCTAACGTTTCATTTTGTTCAAGCGTGCCCTCAATGTGAAACTAACGTTTCAATTATGCCCCCAATTTTGACTCAATGCCCATATGACAATTTTTTTTACTTATGTGTCATCTTTTTGGTCTGACGTGGCATGATGACTGGACATTCATATTTTTTTTTTCCACCGTGGCATGATGACTGGATTTACATTTTTGAACATAAAAATTGAGTAAACTAGCAAATCAGTCCTTGGATTTACATTTTTCATCATCTTCATTCATTTTAGTCCAAAATCCTCAAAATAAAATTGTAAAGTGTCTCAAAACTCTTCTAAATATTCCAATTTAGTCCTTAAAAATATTAAAAACCCATTTCTATCTATTTCTTATCATTTCTTCTTCTCATCTCTCTTCTTTCAACTCAGCGATTGAGCAGCCATGTCCAAACCCAAACCTCACATCCTGATATTTCCATACCCAGCACAAGGTCACTTTCTTCCTCTTCTCGATTTCACTCACCAGCTTGCCCTTTAATCCTTCACAATCTCCATCATCGTCACTCCCAAAAACCTCCAAACCCTAAACCCCCTTCTCGCCGCTCACCCAAATTCCATTAACGCCGTCGTTTTCCCCTTCCCTTCTCACCCGAAAATTCCTCCTGGCGTCGAAAACGTCAAAGATCTCGGAAATTCCGGCAACATCCCCATAATCAGCGCCCTCTCGAATCTCCGAGATCCAATAATTCAATGGTTCCGATCTCACCCTTCGCCTCCCGTCGCCATTGTCTCCGATTTCTTCCTCGGCTGGACCCAACAACTTGCCCTCCATCTGAATATCTCGAGGATCTCGTTTTCCTCCTCCGGCGCCTACTTAAAAATATTAAATATTAAATATTAAATATTCCAATTTAGAGTTTAGGTTTAGGGATTAAAAAATTTTGGGGGGTTTAGGGATTAAAAAAAATTAGAGATTTATGTTAAATTGGGAAGATGAAGATGAAGATTAAAAAAAATTTAGGGTTTAGGGTTTAGAGATTTAGGGTTTGGGGTTTAGGTTTTAGAGTTTAGGATTTTTAATATTTTTAAGGACTAAATTGGAATATTTAGAAGAATTTTGGGACACTTTACAATTTTATTTTGAGGATTTGGGACTAAAATGAATGAAGATGATGAAAAAAGTAAATCCAAGGACTGATTTGCTAGTTTACTCAATTTTTATGTTCAAAAATGTAAATCCAGTCATCATGTCACGGTGGAAAAAAAAATATGAATGTCCAGTCATCATGCCACGTCAGACAAAAAAATAACACATAAGTAAAAAAATTGCCACATGGACATTGAGTCAAAATTGGGGGCATAATTGAAACGTTAGTTTCACATTGAGGGCACACTTGAACAAAATGAAACGTTAGGGGCATAACTGAAAATCACTGCAAATGTTAGGGGCACGAAAGGGTGTTTTGCCAAATAAAATAAGTGACTTTTAAAATTTTAGATGGATTTTCAGGCTAGTTTTAGACCAGAATTAAGAATTTTTAGATTACAATTTTTAGAAATTAGTGAACCCAAAAATTTAGAATTTTATTTGTCATATTGGAAATCTCTATATTTTGTTTGGCTTGTAGTAAAAATTTGGGAGCAAACGGAGATTAAAATTTTATATGGATTTTTATATGGACCCGACAAATGGCACTTTCAAGTAAGAACTGAAAATGGGTAAAATTTTCAAAAACAAATTACATATTTAGAATCTACTTTTCAAAACGAAATCAACGATATAAATTTTGTTAAAGATTTCTATTTCTGTACTTTTGAGTTTTTAGGGACTATTTTGAAAAGATTGGAACGTTTATGGGCAATATGGTGGTTTAAACTTCTTTTCCCAGCATCTGAATTTTCTTTTACCCCTAAAATTTTGTTAAAATTATAAATCAGCTCCCCTCCACAATAAATCAGGATGTTCGATCTTCTCTCCTCCATAGTCACTTCTCTCAACTTCGGCCATCATCCACCACCACTATCACCGTCGGCGACCACCTCTGGCCGTTCGGAAGTTTCCGGCGAGCCACCATGAGCCACCACCGTCGTCCTCCTCCTTCCTTTTCTCATTTGGTACATTTTCTCACCCACTTCTTCCATTTCGCTTCTATCTTTGAAACTTATGAATGTTTCTGGTTTTGCCTTCGATTATCTGGTGATTCCTTGTTAATTTGTGATGCTCTAAACATTCCTCATGCTTGGTTTAATGTTTGACTCCATATTCATCAAATTGGGACACGATAGGGTTTTGGGTAATCTTGAAATTGGGGTTTTTGATGAAATCCTTTTGTTTTCATGAAATTGATGGTTCAAATGAGTTTATTTGATGAGAATAATGAATTCTATTTGATCAATTTGAGTTTAGAGATTATATTTTGAAATTCTATGTTTTGTGGAAAAACCTTGAAGTTGCATTTTGGTCCCTATGAGTGATTTTGGTAGTTTGGCAAACTAAATGGAATGTCTTGGAATTGTGGAGGCTTTTAAAATAAAAATATTGAATTTATTATGAAGAAATGAAAATGTCAATTTTTTAACTTGAAGAATAAGAGTGTCAAGTTTGGAAAATCTCCCAAGTTGGTATTTGAGATAGTCTAAATGATTTTCTTTACATGTGTCAAGGATGTTTATATTATAAATTTCGGATTTGATTTACGTATTGAAAGTGGTTGGGAGTTTGGAGGAAGTATCAAGTAATGAATGAATCATGTTCTTATTTTGGAATTTTAAATGTAATTAAATCTTGAACTAATGGATTTCAAAAAGGTACTAAGACTCCCAAATTGATACCCAAGCATTTTGTTAGTCCTTTGGTTAGTATTAGAACTTTAGCTGAGTGTGACTAAGGGTTAGGATGAGTATTAAGAAGTGGATGTATTGTTAGAGTCCTTCAGTAGCTATTGTGAAGAGTTGGGCCTTTGGGTTATTTAGAAGTCTATTCTTGAACTGTGTAATTGAGTCCTTGTTTGTGAATGTGTTTATGGATTTGCTTACGCTGATCGTTGACCGAAAGCTACAAGGTGCAGTTATCGATTCTTCGGATTGAGGTGAGTGGCTTTTTCCTCCTTGCCTCGTGTGAGGGCTTGATTGATGATGAAATTCATTTATTTTGTGAACTAACTTCTTCATTGACGGTTCATTGAAATTTGGGAACCTTGAGTACTTTTGGATGTAATCTTTGCATTGTAAATATTTCGTTGATGGTGGTGAGTGATTGAATTGGAATTAAATTATTTTGAGATAATTATTACTTGTTGTGAATGAGTTATTGTGTATGACTTATTTTCCCGACAGTGGGATGAGATGATTATTTGTATTACTCCCTAATGAAGGGCGGAGGCTGATATATGTTCAAATTGGTGGGAATTTCCCCTACTGTGGGAACCTTGATTCTGCAATACTAGTCATTTAAATTAATTATTATGATGATGCAGGAGGGGGGTGTCCTTGATTATTTGGAGCTCTAAGGTTGGCTTGTGATGGTTGCCGGGTCCACCAATTATAATTAAACCTAATCTGCACTCAAAGATAGAATATTAGTAGTAGAGGCGAGAATAGGGTCGATCCACAGAGACTAGTCTTGCCCAAAGGTTATGCAGTTATAAGCCAGAAAAATAAAGAACCAATGAATACGTCTTGCCCAAGACTAATGTCCGTGACTTTAGTCTTGCCCAAGACTAATGACGTAAGAGTGAATTTTGAACGAATGTAATGAAAAGCAACTGTAAATTAAAAAGGTTGTTACCGATTGATTGGAGCCTTGGCTGTGATTGTTTTTCATGGAGTTTCACACTTGATCATCGATTCCAAAATATTAATTCATCAATTGTAAAATAGGTTAACGAAATCACACAGTGATATCACTCTTTCTTAAAAGTTGATTAAAGGATAACATACCCAATTTAACCACTTATTAACTAGACGAATCCGACACAGTCGACAATTCAATCTAAGGTAACATAACTAAGACCCGAAAGATATTAACCCTAAACAATTAATTTACAAA
>QANZ01008291.1:0-43971 GCA_003254925.1 Chamaecrista fasciculata
TATTAACTGTTAATTCCATCCTTAATCTTTTTTTGTGGTCAATTTCGTCTTCAATATTTTATATTTTGGTCAATTTTATCTTTTGACTAATTTTTTTTTAATAAATTAAAGACAAACTGCATCTTATTTTTCAATCTGAGTAAGGATTTGAGTTTTATTTTTCTATCAATTTTATATTGCATATTGTTAACTACGTAGATTCTTCGTTAATATTTAACTAAAATAAGACCAAATGATAAAATTGACCAAAATATGATACATTAAGGACGCAAATTGACAATTGATGTAAATTTTAGGGATGAAATGGTTGCTTTTGCCAAAAAAAAAAATTATAATATAAAACTTGCTTTGAATATCATACCTCAAGGGCAATGGCTCTAGAAGTAGCAGCTTTAACTCGTATAAGATTCTTCCTCTTCGTGGAGCTTCATCTGTAACTCAGCATATTTTCTCTGCAAATCCACATACTTCAGTAACCACTGGTACACCCCACTACCATAAAAAACAATGATATATGGCAAGTGAAGAAGGAACAGACAGCCTAGTGCTATTGCGACGAAAATGAAGAGCAATAGCAACGGTAGTAATAGCAATGGTCTATATTCGTTGCCAAGCATCCCATGAACCCAATTTAGGACCAGATTAACATGTAACATCTTCAAATGTAATCCAAAAGAAAATTAGACTCTGTGATTATAGGAAGCTAAAACAAACAATGAGAGCGTCAATCAAGGATTATTTAAATATCTTATTCCCAACACTCTTTATTCCTAACAATAAATTGTTAGGAATAAAGAGTGTTGGGAATCGGATATTTAAATAATCTAATAAATTCTCTTCTAACTATGCATGACGTTTTAGATTTTTGAAATATTTATGAATCTTTTTAACTAAGAGTCATTAGAGAACTTAATTAAATGCGACATTTTAACTTGTACGCTTTATTATAAATAAGTTGAGGTTGAAAGGTCAGTAATTTCATACTACTGTAGGATATATATTATAAGATAAGAGTTTATGAAAATACTTGGTATAAAAATGTTTAACCATTTTTTAAATATATATACTATTAAGAATTTCGTTTAAATAATCTTTTTACAAAAATAATAACAAAATGTGTTTTTAGTAAAATACTTATATTATAATAAACTTGAAATAAGAAAAATATGATCACATTCAATTATTTAGGATAAAAAATAAAATCATATAAATAGACAGAACTAATTTTATAAAAATGAAAAAAGATAAAAAGGTCAAATTAAAATATGTATATCATATCGTTTTATAAAAATATTTTAATTGTCAAATAAAATTCAATCACAGTTGAATTAATTAATTTGAAATTAATACGTAAACTAATTCAATGATATGTCTCTGTTGTACTATCCAAACTTTGATTTTGACTCTGATGAAAAAATAGAGAGAGACAAAAGTCTGGTTGGTACCTCTAATCTATGGGGTTATTTAACCCCAAACATTTCATATTTAAGTCAATTATACCTGACTCAACCCTTAATTCCGTTAATGAAACTGGCAGAAAAAGCTTATGTGTTAGCTGATTCAGCTTATGGTTGCTGATATGGCATTTTTTTCGTGAATGAGAAACATGGCATATGAGTGTGTCAATAAAGCAAACGTGGCACAATTTTTTTTTTTGGGGTAAAACAAGGCTTCATCTTGTCAACCAAAAAATCCTAAGTTAATTTCTTCATCTTCGCTAGTTTGGACTAGAGCATTTTGACAACGAAAAGTTGCCCTATTACTCTGTAATATATAATACCAAAGGTTTATTTTGCAGTTGTGATTTGTCTACCTCAGTCTAGTAGCTTCTACGGAATGTCAAGATTGAATAGAGCATTCGAATTTGTCGATTTTAGAATTCGTCGAAACAAAAAAAAATTACAGAGTAGCTTCCCAAAACAAAAAAAAAAAAGTCTAGTAGCTTCCCAAAACAAAAACAAAATTGAAATGTTTTGTTAACACAGTCATGTGCCACATTTTCCATTCACAAAGAAAAAAAAAGTCGCCAATCAACAACCATATGCTGAATCTTGACACATCAACTTTTTCTGTTAGTTTTATTAATGGAGTTAGGAGTTGAAGTATAATTGACTTAAATGTGAAACATTGGTGGTATAATTGACCAAAACAAATGTTGGTGGTATAACTGAAAAAGACCCCAGACGTTATTAGGGGTACCAACAATACTTTTGAAAAAAAAAAACTTTGGTTTTGATACTCTTATTACAATCCAAATAAAAAATTGTTATTGTATGAATTCCAAAATATCAATGTCAAAATTAAGAGGAAAGATGTTGAATTTAATGGAGCATGTAATATCCGGTCCTAACTAGAAACTACATATTGGTCATTTAGCCATATGCAAAAATAAAGTATCAAAGGTTGTTGCAATGTAAACATGATTTTGAGACTTTGACTGCTTAGGCTAAATACAGTAACATAAGTTTGAGAAGGATAAATACATGTATTTGATAAACTAAAACCCAGAATTTTGTGTACTTCTTCCCAAGAACAAATTCATATCAAAGCACAAATGGTCTGAATATCATAATACATATTTCAGCATATCCACACTTTAGCGGATCCACTCCGCACAATCACCCAGGGAATAGCCTGAGGACACTCGTGATACGTTTCCGGCATATAGGACACTTTGATATTTTTCATCCACAGTCTCTACAGGCCTGTAACAGAACCTATTAAAAATTGTCATGGCATGTTAAGTAAGAATACACACACACATAAACAATAACTAGTCTGTTTGATGATGAGCTAACCATGTGGCCACATCTAATAAAGGCCAAGTCCTTTTCATTGGTTAGGCAAATGGGGCAAGCCTGCATTCCATAGTAAACATACAGTTTTGACAAATATTCTCTGGAAATAATGTGTTATTGATCTCATGTATGTGAAGGTATTTATACAAGTGAGTAATGAATTTATTCTAGAAATGAAAACAAAAAGGAGTAATTATAGGAGAGATTATAACTAATTACTAATCACAATCCCTAATATTAATCCTAGAATAATTACAGATATTAATCAGATATTCTATCAATCTAACACTCCCCCTCAAGCTGATGAATGGATATCTTCCATGCCAAGCTTGCTGACTAGACTCTGAAAGGTGATAGTACACAAGCCTTTGGTAAGCACATCTGCAAGTTGGTCACTAGAAGGAACGTAAGGAGTGCATATGAGACCGCTATCCAACTTTTCTTTAATGAAATGTCGATCAATCTCCACATGTTTAGTGCGATCATGTTAAACTGGGTTATGAGCAATACTGATCGCTGTCTTGTTGTCACAATAAAGCTTCATGGGGCCTTCCCAGGTAATGCCCAAGTCATCAAGGATAATCTTGAGCCACAGAAGTTCACACACACCAAGTGCCATTGCTCTAAACTCCGCTTCTGCACTTGATCTTGCAACCACATTCTGTTTTTTACTTCTCCAAGTTACAAGATTCCCTCCCAAGAATGTACAATACCCGGTAGTTGACCGTCTATCAATGAGTGATCCAGCATAGTCTGCATCTATATAGGCTTCCAAAGTCAAGCAATCCCCTTTCTTAAAGAGAATGCCTTTCCCCGGTGTACCCTTCAAGTATTGAAGAATTCGATCAACTGCCTTTAAATGGGATTCTCTCGGATTATGCATAAACTGACTGACAATACTCACAGCATAAGCTATATCCGGTCTAGTATGTGCTAGGTAAATGAGTTTTCCCACAAGCCTCTGATAGGAACCTCTATCAACCAACCCTTCTTCAGGTGCATCATATAGGCGGTGATTGGGCTCCATTGGAGTGGAGGCTGGTTTACAACCCAATTTACTCGTCTCTGTCAATAGGTCAACAACATATTTCTGTTGGGAAATGAAAATCCCACTCTTTGAGTGAGCCACCTCAATACCCAGAATGTATTTGAGTCTCCCAAGCTCTTTAACCTCAAATTCTTTCACCAATTGTTCTTTCAACAGGGCAATACTGTCAATGTCATCCCCAGTGATCACAATATCATCAACATACACTAAGAGAATAGTCACTCCCCCTGAAGAGGATCGGCGTATAAATAAAGTGTGGTTATCCTGACTCTACTTATACCCCATACTCAACATAGCTTTAGAAAACCTCCCAAACCATGCTCTAGGCGATTGCTTGAGCCCGTACAAGGCCTTTTTGAGACGACAAACTGTTCCTGGCTTAGAACTTGGGTTGAATCCTGGAGGAATTTCCATGTAAATCTCCTCTTCCAAGTCTCCATGTAAGAATGCATTCTTGACATCGAACTGGTGCAACTGTCACCCAAAATTAGCGGCAAGGGATAACAGTACTCTGACAGTATTCATCTTAGCGACTGGGGCAAATGTCTCCATGTAATCTACACCATATGTCTGGGTGTAGCCCTTGGCAACGAGCCGAGCTTTGTATCTTTCTAGAGTACCATCAGAATTGTACTTCGTGGTGAAGACCCACCTACAACCAACTGGTTTTTTACCTCTTGGTAAAAGAACAAGGTCCCACGTCTGGTTTTTCTCAAGAGCATCCATCTCAGCCTTCATAGCCTACACCCAATTGTCATCCTGCAATGCTTCGGATAAAGTAGTGGGAATAGGAATGCTATGAAGGTTAGTCAAGAAAGCTTTGTGTGTGGTGGACAGATTGGCATAGTTAAGAAATGAAGATATGGGATGTTTGGTGCAAGTCCTTGTTTTTTTCCTTAAAGCAATAGGAAGATGAGAATCATCAGAATCATCTAATGGAGAAGAAGAAGGATGAGTTACCTCAACATTTTGGGGCTCCGAAGACGACGATTGGACAAGCTCACTTGGAGAAGGTGTCACTTTTCGCCGAGAATAAAACTTGAATGGATGAGTAGAATCCAAAGTTTGGTTGGGTTGCAAGTTGTCAGGTATGATTTGAGGATCATGGTCAGGGACACTGAGTGGAGGATCATGGTCAGGGACATTGAGTGAAGGATCTTGTGTAGGGATGATTTGAGGACACAAAATGGGTAGCTCAGGAAAGGGGTTATATTCGAAGATGGCTTGGTCCTTTTGGGAAGAATCTTGAGTAAAATAAGGAGTAAGTTCAGCAAAGGTGACATCAGCAGACACATAATATTTCCGGGTGGGAGGATGATAACACTTGTAACCTTTCTGAGTGGATGAGTAACCAAGAAAGACACACTTGAGAGCCCGAGGGTCAAGTTTACTTCTTTGTGGGAGGTGAACATGAACAAAGGCAACACACCCAAAAACTCTAGCTACAAGATTATTTGAGGCATTGAAGTTTGGAAAAGATTCAGTGAGAACTTGCATAGGACTCTTATGACCAAGGACTTTGGTTGGAAGTCTATTAATCAAATGAGTTGTTATTAAAACGGCTTCCCCCCAATATTTTTGGGGAACATGGTTTTGTAACAAAATAACTCGTGTGCTTGAAAGAAGATGACTATTTTTCTGTTCAGCAATCCCATTTTGTTGTGGTGTATAGACACAAGATGATTCATGAATTATACCCTGTTTTTGAAAAAAAGGACGAAAGAGATTGATTGAAAAAATCTTTCACGTTATCAGAACGAAATCGTTGTATCTTTACCCCAAACTGGGTTTGAACCATATTATAGAAAACAGGAAATATAGAACTAACTTCAAATTTTTGTTTGAGTAAATAGGTCCAAGTCACATGAGTAAAGTCATCAATTAAAGTGACAAACCAACGTGCTCCAGAAATATTAGAAACAGTAGATGGTCCCCATATATCACTATGAATCAAAGTAAAAGGAACAAAAGTTCTACTATTACTAATAGGAAAAGAAACACGTTTATGTTTAGCAAGTTCACAAACTTCACAATGAAAAACCTCAATAACTAATCCTCCAAACAAATCCGGAAACATAACTTTTAATGTATGAAAAGATGGGTGTCCAAGACGGAGATGGTAAAGCCAAATTTTTTCCTTATTGCTTTTAAGGGAAAGACAATGAAATGAATGGGACGACAAACTCTGAACTCTACGGTACTTATTACAAGTTTCAAGATAATATAAACCATCTTGCTCTTTAGCATGTCCAATCATCCTCTTCGTTCCCTGTTCCTGAAAAACACAATGGGTAGGGTGAAAAAATTGCACTACACTTAGAGTCAGCTATAAGCTTATGAACAGAGATAAGGCTAGAACAAAGCTTTGGAACATGAAGAACATCTTTAAGAGTGATATGATCATTTAAGAAAACCTTTCCTAGTCCAGCTACAGTAGTATCTGACCCATCAGCTAGGTAATTTTTCGAGTGCTAGGACATGGGATATAAGAAATGAATTTATGAGGGGAGTTGGTCATATGATTAGAAGCCCCTGAATCAATGATCCAGGAATCACATGGAACTTTATCCGAAACATTAAAAGCAGAAGGAAAGTAAGGAGAAGGTTGAGAAGGTTGAGAGGGTTTACCTGAGAGCACCAAAGAACAAGTACCTGTATTGGCAGTTGTTGCTGGAGTGCCAATGGAGGATGTTGAGAGGGTTCCCAACAGACTCCTTAGCTTCTCAATTTCCTCACTGTTGAAGTTATTGGTGGTTGGTTCAACTACAGAACCCGAAACAGCAACATGAGCATGTCCTGGTCGCCCTTTTGTGTTCTGAGGTCTTGGTCCCTCAGTTATGCTTAGTGTTCCAAATTGGTCCCCCAATTATTTTTCGTTCTATATTGATCCCCATTTATGCAAAATTTGACAAAGTTGGTCCCTCTAACAGTTTTCATCCATTTTTCCGTTAACAAAAATAAAACAAAATTCATTTTTAACTCCTAAAAGTTTAACTTTTTTGCATCAAGGACCTTTTTCTACATAATAAAACCAAAATGTAAGAAAGAATAAATACCTAGTGGTTTTAGTTTATTTTACATAAAAAACACAATCTCTTCTCTCTAGGAGGAATGTGTTTTTATGCGTTGCTATAATAGAGTTTCTGTTATTCGTATTAACAGCTACTCTAGGAGGAATGTTTTTATGCGGTGCTTACGATTTAATAACTATCTTTGTAGCTCCAGAATGTTTCATTTTATGCTCCTATCATTCGGATCAAAAAACACATCCAATATCTAATACTCAATATCTGTTAATTAAAATAATATAATAAAAAATTGTATAAATCTGATATCCAATGGATATCAGATATTTTTTACGGGTGGGTTCGGGCGGGTATCCTAAATACCTTCCCAAAGACATCCTTAAACCAATTATTTAACATTTTTTGTGCAATAATCTCTTTTCTTTTGTTAATTAATAAAGGCCAAAGTCCTATTTTGGTCCCTCAGTTATGCTCAGTGTTCCAAATTGGTCCCCCAGTTCTTTTTCGTTCCATATTGGTCCCCCAGTTATGCAAAATTTGACAAAGTTGGTCCCTCTAGCAGTTTCCATCCATTTTTCTGTTAAAAAAAAGACAAAATTAATTTTTAACTCCTAAAAGTTTAAATTTTTTGCATCAAGGACCTTTTTCTCCATAATAGAACCAAAATGTAAGAAAGAAGAAATACTTAGGGATTTTAGTTTATTTTACACAAAAAACACAACCTCCTCTCTCTCTCTCTCTCTCTCTCTCTCTCTATCTCTCTTGACGGCTGTGGTTGCAGATCAAGATCCACCACCAACAATATCTCCAACCACCGTAACAACGATGGGTTCGAAAGAAGAAAATGACGATGTCCGAGAAGAAGAAGAAGAAGAAGAAGAAGAAGAAGAAGAAGAAGAAGAAGAAGAAGAAGAAGAAGAAGAAGAAGAAGAAGAAGAAGAAGAAGAAGAAGAAGAAGAAGAAGAAGAAGAAGAAGAAGAAGAAGAAGAAGAAGAAGAAGAAGAAGAAGAAGAAGAAGAAGAAGAAGAAGAAGAAGAAGAAGAAGAAGAAGAAGAAGAAGAAGAAGAAGAAGAAGAAGAAGAAGAAGAAGAAGAAGAAGAAGAAGAAGAAGAAGAAGAAGAAGAAGAAGAAGAAGAAGAAGAAGAAGAAGAAGAAGAAGAAGAAGAAGAAGAAGAAGAAGAAGAAGAAGAAGAAGAAGAAGAAGAAGAAGAAGAAGAAGAAGAAGAAGAAGAAGAAGAAGAAGAAGAAGAAGAAGAAGAAGAAGAAGAAGAAGAAGAAGAAGAAGAAGAAGAAGAAGAAGAAGAAGAAGAAGAAGAAGAAGAAGAAGAAGAAGAAGAAGAAGAAGAAGAAGAAGAAGAAGAAGAAGAAGAAGAAGAAGAAGAAGAAGAAGAAGAAGAAGAAGAAGAAGAAGAAGAAGAAGAAGAAGAAGAAGAAGAAGAAGAAGAAGAAGAAGAAGAAGAAGAAGAAGAAGAAGAAGAAGAAGAAGAAGAAGAAGAAGAAGAAGAAGAAGAAGAAGAAGAAGAAGAAGAAGAAGAAGAAGAAGAAGAAGAAGAAGAAGAAGAAGAAGAAGAAGAAGAAGAAGAAGAAGAAGAAGAAGAAGAAGAAGAAGAAGAAGAAGAAGAAGAAGAAGAAGAAGAAGAAGAAGAAGAAGAAGAAGAAGAAGAAGAAGAAGAAGAAGAAGAAGAAGAAGAAGAAGAAGAAGAAGAAGAAGAAGAAGAAGAAGAAGAAGAAGAAGAAGAAGAAGAAGAAGAAGAAGAAGAAGAAGAAGAAGAAGAAGAAGAAGAAGAAGAAGAAGAAGAAGAAGAAGAAGAAGAAGAAGAAGANCATTTGAATTTTATTTTTTTTTTGTCAAAAATAATCTTCATTTAACAAACTTTTTTTTTGTCTTTAAATGTTTTTTGTATTCAAATTTTAATAAAAAATTCTATTATTGTTATGTGAATAAACAAGGCAATAATATGATCATAACTTATAAAAATTAGGTCAAAGTGTACGTTTGGACCAAACCAACCCACTAGACTAAACCAAACCAACCCAAACCTATAGGTTGGCGGGTTGACATGAACCACTAAACAACCCTAATGCTATTACTACTATATATTATCTTTTGTTATATTACTACCAACCCAAACTACTTTATATTTTTTTTAATCTTTTCTTAATTTCTTTTGAATTTATGGATAAATCACATTGTGGTACCTTGAGATATGGATCGATTCCACTTTGGTACCCTATTCTTTCAAAAGTGACATTTTGGTATACCCTGTTCTATTCGTCGTTAGCACTTTAGTACAAAAAACTCTTTATCTAATACTTTTTTACGAAAAAAAACACGTGCAGATCATTGCATGGTCAAAAACACAATATCCATTTTGTGTATACTCAGATTTCATGATTTAGCTCAACAAAATACAAAATCCTCATCCTTCAAGTGCATACTGAATTGTGTTTTTGGGAGGCTGAATCACGTTTTTTGAAGGCTGAAATTTGAAAATATAAGTTTTGGATGGTGGATTTCGTGTTTTTTACGATGCACATGGCCTACATTACACGTGTTTTTTTCATCAAGAGGAAACAAAAAAAAGTTTTGGGTACCAAAGTGCTAACAACGAATAGAGCATAGTACCAAAATGTCACTTTTGAAATAATAGGGTACCACAGTGGAATCAGTCAATACCTCAAGGTACCAAAATGTAATTTACTCTAAATTATTTAAGCATATTATGTAACATTTTATGTAATTGAATCATTCAGAGTTTAGAATAGTGATTAATTTTCTTTTTCATGTATACATAGTGCATGTATTGATAAAATTTAAAATTAATCATTTTATCAAATGATTATTCAAAATGGAAAAATAATATATTTGTTAATATATATATATATATTGTATATCAAATAACTAATTGATATAATTTAAAATTATATAAGATCTCTTTATATATTCTAAATTTGGTTAAGTTTCACTAAGACTCTCTGAGTTTTAGGTTTAACACAGAAAATACCCATGAGTTTTAAAATTTAACAGATAAACCCCATGAATTTTCAATTGTGCTCACTTAGGACCCCTGAGTTTAAAAGCTTGACAGACAAATTCCTTGAGCTTTCAACTTTGTTCACTTAAAACCCTTGAGTTTTTTAAAAAATAAGACTATTTAGGGGTCTTAAGTGAGCAAAGTTGAAAGTTCAAGGGTCTGTCTATCAGGTTTTAAAACTCAAGGGTCCTAAATGAGCATAATTGAAAACTCGAGGGATCTTTTTGTCAAGCTTTAAAACTTAGAGGTGTTTTATGCCCCTAACGTAAAACTCTAGGGTAGGGATGACAACGAGTAGGGTACTCGATCATTTTGTCACTATCTGTATCCATACCCGCACCCTACCCGATATCCGGTATCCAACGGGTACCCGAAATATCCAAAATACCCGAAAATAATGGATGTAGAATAGCATATACTAATTCAAAAATCGGATACATCCAATATCTAATAATCNAAAATCCTAAACCCCAAAACCCTAAACCCTAAAACCCTAAACCCTAAAAAAAGCTAATTTGAGCAATTATGTCCCTCACCCATTCTTTTTAAATTTACTCTAATATTGAATTAACTTCATCCATTAAACTGGGACTAAAATTTGCAATCAAAAGGTGCATATTGTGCAAAGGCGACCTTTTGCTTTTCTTGAATTATTATACTATAGCTAATAAACAAATTATTCATTTTATCTGTAGCAACAAATGTAGGAGTGTTTGTGGGGTGGGTTCGGTTGGGTTGGGGACGGGTTAGTTCGGGTTGAAATCTTTTTGGGCAAGTTGGTTTGGGTTGGCTCTAGAAAAAAATAATTATCTCAATTCAAATTAACCCAAACGAAACAACAAAAATCGATGAGTTGGATTGGGCTGGCTCATGGGTTGGCCCACTCTAATCTAAAAATTCATTTTTGTCAAAAAAATATTTCACTGACTTTACTTCAATATTAATTTTTTGTGAATTATAATTTTGAACATTTCAATTATGCGATCTAACGGTTGCGATATGATTTCATTTATGCTAATTATTTTTTTTTAAAAAAATGATGAAAAACACTACGATTAAATAATTTGTATCCTTTTGCAGTAATGAATTTTGGTATGTTGTAATTTATTTAGTGAAAAATACAAATAATATTATATAGATCTTTGTCGTACCATTTGTCTAATTAGAAGTTATTTTTTGTTTTCTTTTCAATTACTGATCAAAAGAAGAGTCAAGGACAATTATTGTCAGTCGTTGGATTATATCTTCCACAACCAATTTTCACTCATGATCAATTATACGTTGCACTTTCCAGAGTTCATTCCAGAGAAGGCATAAAAATATTGATTGCACATTCATCGAAGGATGAAGATAGCGGAAAAATTGAGAACGTTGTGTATAGAGGGGTATTCTAAAATGTTAGATGAGTTATTTTTTTGAATACACTAGCCGGATGTTTTTAATAGTTTAACAAATGGTATTGTTTTATTAGCAATCGTCTCATCAACTTCATAGCAAACACTATAACTTATTTCTTTCTTTTTCAATTATATATGTGCTCCACATGAGAAAAAGGTCTAATAAAAATTGTTTGGAACATACAACATGTATGAGTTTATAATATGCACGATCTACAGCAGAGAGACTTTTCATGTGTAGATGTAGACTAGACATATAATCATGAATACATATAAATGTTCAATTTAAAGTGTTCCTATTATTTAATTGACAATAACAAATAAATTCGTGTATCGCACGGGTCAAAACCTAGTACGTTAAATTGATATTTTACTAAAAAACTACATATCTTATTCTTCATGATTAATTTTCAATATTATATTTACATACTGATTTCACTTTTTTAAAAAACTAATGTATTATATTATATATATATATATATATTATATGGGAGTTCTCTTGTATATTTATTTTGTTTTTATTGTGGAGGGCAAAGTAGTACCAGTTGAAGAATGAATATGTCAGAAAAAGGTATCAATTTATGGGTTTAAAAAAAGGACATATGTGGGTATGGGTGTTCGCGGGCTGGGTTGGGTTGGGTTTATGGCGGGTTGGTTTGGGTTGTAATTTTTTTAGTGCGGGTTGGTTTGGGTTGGGTTTTGAAAAAAAAATATTTCAGACCAAACCAACCCAAACCAAACCACAGCGGATTGGGTTGGGCGGGCTGGCCCATTCCAATTTACAAACAATTTTTTTTAAAAAAAAATACTTCATTCTACAATTTTATTTTTAATAGTTCAATTCATTTCAATAATATATGATGTCAAATACATTATTTCTGAAAACTCATATATCGGTATCAGAACTAATACTTTGATACTCTTCTTCACTTGCTTCAATCATATATTCATATATCATAAATACCTCAAAACTCAAAGTCTGAAGACCTAATTTGGCTAATTGAGTAATTGTAGTCGGAAGATAAGTAATTGAATCAATGATAGGTGATTGAATATTTCAAATTTCTAGATGGATTTAAGTGGTGGAGTGTAGATATTATGTTATATTAATATTTAATAATTAGTATTATGTATTTATTATATATATATTAAAATTAAAAAAAAAATAATTTGGCGGGCTGTTGGGTTGGGTTGGGTTGAGCGGGCTCAGAATTCTGAAACCCGCAGCCCAAACCAAACCACAACGGGCTGGAAATTTTCAACCCAAACCAACCCGCCAGCCCAAACCAAACCAACCCAAACCTGCGGGTTGGGTTGGTTTTGGTGGGTGGCGGGTTGGCCCGAAGCGCTGAACACCCCTATATGTGAGGAATGAGGACATACTAGAGACATCAAAAGCAAAATTGAGTTTTTGTCTTTTAAATTATAACTATCCGTATGCCTTCTATCTTATTTAACTAAAATGTCGACACTGTTTCTCACATTATAAAAAAGATTCAGACTACAGATCTACATGTATAATTATAAATATAGGTCCTCTTGTATAAATGTAAATTAGTCAAAATGTAATTTTGGTTAATTATTTTTAAGGTAGGTTGTAATTTAATTTTTATCTTTCTTTTTTAATACAAGTTTGGCCCTCCAATTTTTCTAAAACTTTTGTTCATTAGTCTTGACAATTGAATATATATGGTTTATATCTCTTTCCTTTTAAGTTCGAATGCGATGAATCTTAAATTATATGTTAGTATATATGTTACTTTTGATGAATTATTCTTTTTTTGCCTAATTAAGATTGTCAATAAATAAGGTCAAATTAGGCTTTGAAAGTGGGTCGCTCATTTCATAGTCAAACAAACAAAACTGGTCATATCTCTTTCATTTTAAATCCAATTGTGACGACTTCGAAACTACATGTTACTCTTAAGGAGTCATTTTTTACCTGGTTGGAATCATAAGTAAATAAGATTACTTGAAAGTGTTTCTAAAACCCAAAAGTGAAAAATTATAGAAAACCACTTTCAGACTTTGATTTAACATTATTTGTTGACAATTTCAACTAGTCATAAAAAAGACTCATCAAGAGTAACTCAAAGCTTCGAACTTGTCGTAATCGGACTTAAAATGAAATAGATGTGATTAACTTCATTCGTTTGACTAGGAAACGAGTAGTTCACCTTCGGAGCCCAATTTGACCTTTTTACTGATGACACCGGTTGAATAAAGAAATAACTCGTTAATAACAATATATAGCTTAAAACTCGTCGCATTTGAACTTGAAACAAGAGAGATATAGTCTTATTCAATCGTTGAGACCAATGAGTAAAACTTTTGAGAATCTTGAAGGACTAAAATTGTAATAAAAAAAAGATAAAGGACCTAGATTACAACTTATCCTATAGATAAAGGACCAAAATTGCACTTTCACCACATATATGTATTAGGTTGAATGTTTAAATTGGTCTTATATCTTTATTTCAAAGTTTATCTTGGTCTTTCATCTTTTAGAATGTTCAAATTTGTCTTTTATGTTTTTATAGTAGTTTACTTTGGTCGCAAATTACTAGATATGATCATATTTCTCTCGTTTCAAGTTCGAACACAACGAGTTCAGAACTACGAGTTATTATTGATGAATCTTTTTTTTTTTTTGCACAGTTAAGACTGTTAACAGATGAGGTCAAATCGCCCTAAATGTGGGGTTGAGACTAATTTTTCACATGTTGGTCTCAAACTCATATTCGGGCTCGATTTGACCTCATTTGTTAACGGTCCCAACTTGACAGAAAATGGATTCATCAAGAGTAACTCAGAATTCTAAAATTGTCACATTCAAACTTAAAATAAAAGATATATGACCAATTTTGCTTGTTTAACCATGAAACAAGCAACTCACTTTTTGAAGTCACTCTGATCTTAATTTTTGATGGTTGGATAGAAAAGTACTCATAAAAAAAAAAAAACTTGTAACTCTAGGTTTGTCATACACGAACTTGAAACGGAAGAGATGTGACCATATTAAGTAATTTGAGACCAAAATAAACCACTATGAAAACATATCAATTATGTCCCATAACTCCCCTAGGTATATATTAGATATTAGATTAGATATTAGATATTAGATATATAAAATACTTTATATATTTATATATATATACATTTTTAAATATATGTAAATATTTAGTTAAAAATAAGTGTATATAATATTTAAATAATTTGAATATATATTTAATTTTAAAATTTATAAATAGTTTTTTATGTATTTAAAATTAGAATATTTTAGTTTTATAAAAAGATAATTATAATTAATTTGTGAAGTGGGCAGATCACAGGTGTTCTTATCCATCTTTGCTCTCTTATTGGAATGGCAGTTTTTTCAAAAGATCATGGTACTTGACCATATTCATCCGAAAAAATTATTCGATATTTATCTGATACCAGATATTGAATAAAGTATGGGTAGTGAAAATTAAATATTTTTCAGATATCAGGCGGATACGAATATTGACCTTGGATACATTATATCCGTCCAAAATAAACGAATAGTTAAGGTACCCGATATTTGATATCCTATCACTTATTTATTTTTAATATTTTACATTCAATTTAATATTTTATATAATTACGTAAGTTTAATTAATTATATTCATATATATTTTTTATATGATCATTTTTTATTTATTTTTGTATTTAATTTTTTTATTTTTAAAAAGAAATTTCAAATACAAATCAATAATAATTTTTTTATTTATTAGTTGGTGGACGTTGGATACTGGCTACCCGATATCTCAAATTTATAAAATAAGATATCTTATTCTCTATCTATATTCTTTCCGAATATTTCAAATATTTTGAGTACCCGTCAGTTACCGGATATTGAATAGAATACGGACACGGATATTGATTTTTCGAATACAAATAGAGTACGAATATTGGATAAAATGAAAAGATATGGATACGGATAGTGACAAAACCACCGAGTACTTACCCATTGTCATTCATACTCTCTCTCTCTCACATAACAATTTGAATACTCTTAATTTTGATCTAATTAATCCAGAATTATAACTTCAAGGATCAAAAAATAAAAATTATTATATTATTGATCATTTTTCTAATACACAAATAAACTTGATTGTTGATAAAATTTTAATAAATTTTTCATTATTTTTAACTTCTCTAAATGATATTAAATTTGTAATTAAGATAATAATATGATCTTTTTTAAAAAATAAAAATTTTTCACTTTTGTTTTAAATACATAAAAAAATATTTATAAATTTTATCATTAAATATATATATTCAAATTATTTAAATATTATATACACTTATTTTTAAATAAAAATTTATATATATTTTAAAAGATATAAATATATAAAGTATTTTATATATATATAATATATATAATATACGTAGGGTTGGGGGGTCATAATTAATCCCCAACCCCACACCATTCTCTGCACTCAACACGTGGCTGTTTACTATAATTTTGTTTTATTTTTTTGATAAAATATAAAATAAATAAGAAGATTATATTTAACATGGACATATTTTGTCTTACCTTTTTTAGATGGACATTTTTTGTCTATTCTTTTTGAAATTTGACACTGCAAGTAAAAGCCTCCAGAGATTTTGGTGGCCACGTGCACAAAGTAGAAGAGTCANATAGGCATATCGACACACTAAAGTTTTTAAATTATACGGCACGATATTTATTTATAAATATTAGTTAAAAATTCTTAAATTTTGATGAGAAATTTAAAAAATATATCTATCCATAATATATATAATGAGTCATTATTTTCTATTGTTTGTTATGTTAAAAGAAATTTATATTTTGAAAATTATCTATACTATATCATATGTGAGAGGAGCTTTCTGGTCGTCCTCCCACATATACATTAATACAAATTATTATTTTATATAGGAAGTAAAAATTTCTAATTAGTCCCAAATGTATGAGATAATTTTAAATTAGTCCTAAATATTTTATTTATTTTAGATGAATCTTATATATTTTCATGATTTTTTAAATTGGTCTCAAACTTACTCATTTATCAATATAAGAATTTTATGTACTCTTAAATTTTAAATCAATTCAAACGTTACATACATATTGGCGTGCCCTAATAGTAAATATATATTGTATGGATGTCGTACGGGGACACATTCATAATGAAGTTTCTATACTTCAAAACTTTTGCCAAATGCTAAATATAATATAACATGATATCAGTAAAAGCTTGACATAAGTTTGTTTATCCGAACAAAAAACTTTGTTCAGCCCATATACTCACTCCTCTATCAATTGTTATGTAACAATTGTGGGATCACTGAGATGTGTTATTACTTATTAGATATTCATTTCCATTTAATTTAAATTTATGAATATTAAGAATATTGGATAGAGTCTTCAGAAATGATGGCGTATGTTGCTCTTTTTGTAAGGACTCAAATGAAACTACTAAATCAATAATCGTGTTTGGTGAAAGCAATTGGGCTATTGAGGTTTGGATAGATCTGATTGGAGAACAAGGGCCAAGTGGGTTATCAACAAGGTTAAAGGTTTGGTAAGATTCTTCACTCTTTCTAACAGGTGTGTTCTGTGAAGATCAAACTCAAGACACTTTTTACATACTCAGCTTGCGTTGTCAACTGAACTTGTAGATATGACAGGACTTGTTTTTTTTTTCCCTTTTAACTATTGTTTCCTTTCACCCGAAAATTCACTTTCCATCCTCTGAGTGCATGAGTTGGCACTTCAGTCTTGTGTACGGTCTTAATACACCCAACTCCAACTCTACAACAACAACAACCAAAGCCTTATCCCACTAAGTGGGGTCGGCTATATGAATCAACTGACGCCAACGTGTTCTATCCTTGCACATGGAGAAAGATTAAAGGGCAACTGCATCAATTAAGTCAATCGTAGATCCTCTATTCATTTCGTTGACAACATAACCACTAGAAGGTACTAGGACAGATCTCACCTTCAACAGCAAATAGAAATATTTTAATAAAACAACTAACCTTATGCCTTGCTTGGATTAATTATTATTAATTATCATCTTCTATGAAAGCACAATACCAGATCAAAATTATCATAAACTGTTCACATTCACCATTTCTTCCAAAGAAAAAAGATGTACAGTGATGGGACTGCCCATAAAACAAGCGAGAAAAACACTACCAATATGCAAATCCCCTGTATAGCTAAATATCAAGAGGAAGACTAAAATGTTATTGCTAGAGCTTCAAGTGCAATCAACTCGATCAAGTGTTCGAACCATTTTGATTATCACTGTTATTCTTGTTCCCACTGCAACAGAAGAAGTGTGGAAGCTTGACACGTCCACAACCCCTGCATAACAGTAATGTATGACTAGCATCTTAGTCAGAAAAATGAATGTACTCTAAATCAACCAAGGTATTGTCACTCCTGTCTACCTCATTCTCCCCCTAAACATCTCTCAACATGTCAAAAAAATCTATGGCAGTTTCAATAAAATGTCAATGTGAATGTGCAACAATTTACTAGATATTGCATTGTTACCAGCCATAAGTTACCAAAACATCTTTTTTTTATGTTCCTTCCAAAGCTAGATTTAAATGTGATAAGCCCTTGATGGTTTGGCCAGTGAAAGTGGAATAGGATGGGAAGCTTTTGATTTTCACTTCTCTGATTCTCTCTAGTATTATGATTGGCTAGTCATTTGAGCCAACTTGGTGATTGTGCGCTTAGAACGAAAGTAAGTTCCACTCACTTGCAAAATTGTACAAAGAAAACATAAATTTCAGCCCAAGCAAAAAACATGCTTAGCTTTAAAAGACTCCATTATATTTGATAATGTCATGAAAATGACCAGAAAATTCCAGTACATGGTAATTTATATACATCTCACACAGCAATGCTGCTACAGCCTACCTGCATCGGACTATCACCGGAATAGGTTTCAAAGCCTTCGGTCCATTTCTTAATCCTTTTCTATGGGGAGTTGTCTACATAACAAACAGACATAAAAATAATGTCAAATGATAGAAAAGAGGAAAGCTCAGGGTAAATGAAGTTAGAAGGCTACCTTCCTTTTCGGAACTCCCATGAGCTCCATGGATCCACCAAAAGGGAAACTTGGGAAACTAAGCTCAGGCAAAACAACTTGGGGTGATGCAATTTCATGATTAATGCTTCCAGATAAAGGTGGAGGTTGGGGATTGGAATGAGTCCATCTTTTGATTCCTAACATGTTAGCCATTTTCCCTCCAGTGTTCCTAAGCATTGTAAGTCTCATTGCCATTGCTGTAGGCTGGCCATAAAAGATATAGAAAAAAAACAATATCAATTTTCCCATCAAACTCAAAAAATTTTCCCTTGATTGAAAGTTTAATAGAATAAAAAAAACAAACGCATCTTCTTTTTAGGTCAAAACCTCATTTTGGTCATCAAACTATGGGGTAAGTTTCATTTTAGTCCTAAAACTATTTTTTGTTCCATTTTAGTCCTCAAACTTTCACATTTGTTCTGTTTTGATCCCCAAAATGTGATTTTGTCTAATTTCTGCCATTATTATAATATCGACGATTGAGATGAATAATTTCTCATTCATATATGTCATAATGTGAGTTGACAAAGGGAGAAAGAAAAAAAAAAATCATTCTTAGTCACAAATTAGAGATAAATTTGTGGTTGATTTTTCTTTCAAAGAGTAAAGATTTTTCTCTCAAAAAGTCAATTTTTTTTGTCTTTGTCAACTCCTTATTATGACACATATAAGAGAAAAATAGTCCATCTAAAATGTCCAAGTTAGAAATAACTGCGGAAACCAAACAAAATCACATTTTGGAGAGCAAAACAGAACAAATGTGAAAGTTTGAAGACAAAAATGGAACAAACGATAGTTTTAGGACCAAGATGAAACTTACCCCATAGTTTGAGGATCAAAATGAATATTTGACCTTCTTTTTTTTTCTTTTTTTAAAGGAAAGTGTAGAGAAATAAACAAGTATTTCTTTAGAAAAACCCTAAATATACAAATCCACTTCCCAATGACAACGAAGTCAAAAGAACTTTAGAAAAATAGTTTAGTTTTAAACCAGTAAAACAGAAACAATGGTAGTTTTAGGGTTAGTCTATGATGCAACTAGTGATATGGTTCCATACACAGTTTTGATTGGTTAAAAAAGTTATCTTTTTTTATTATTTATCATCATTAAATTACTTAAAAATTAAGATTATGCCACCTTGTTATTTTATGCAATTGTATGCATACCCCAAGTTGCATCTTAGAATTTCCCTTAGTTTTAAACCAGGAAAACGGCGAAGCAGTTTAGTTTTTAAACTAGCAAAACAGTTTGCAAGCAAGGAATGCTTAACTGAGAACCAATTCACCATTTGGAGCCATGTTTCTCCACTCAGGAGTATTCATCTGAATGTATATGCTATACAGATACAGCATAGCATTCATTAAAGCACTTGAATGAAGAACTAATGAAGGATATAAAAACTAATGGAACAACCCATGAAAAGTGAAGGACCATCTTTGTACTATAATGATCAGACCTTCCATGAATGAACAGAAAAATCTTAAAAGATTTCATTTTGCAGCATATTTTCAAAGTATGGTACTTGATAGTGGGATTAACAGATTAAGTACACTACTTGCTAATAAATGGCAAGTTGCAAAATAACCAGTTAGGATGCAAATAGATGCAGATTTCTATCATAAAGGAGACTGACAAACAGATTTGTGGAAACGGGCAGCAATATGTCAATGTCTTCATTCCAATCACAAGATGATACAACCATTAAGTTAATATAACTATATATGAGATTGCAGTTAGGATGTGCGAAGAAAGAGGAACATCACAAAATGCAGACAGACGAATTCACGAAAATATTAAAAGAAGGAAGCAAAACCTGAAAGAAGCAGAGACGAAGAGATTAGCGACGACGACGAATTCACACAATTCCGACTTCTCTCGCTCGTTGATCCTCACCTCTCACTTGTCGCTTGCTTCTCTGCCTTACTATATAGTATATATATCGACGGAGGAATTAGGGCGGCCATCAGGAATTAGGGCTATGTTTGTGGGTTTGGTGATTTTTTTTTTGAAAAAAAATTTATATTATATATTATTTACTATTTAATATTTTTAATTGTTGAAAAAATATATATTAATTATATATTAAAAATACATAAAATATATAAATAATTTAATTAAATGTCTTTATTAATAAAAATATCATTAAATTAATCCATAATTAATTATTTCATTAATTTATACAAATTTAAAATATATAAAAAATTTTGGCTCAATCGACTCAACCCGGGTCTGACCAAGCTGAGTCTTGAGTCCAGTTGAAATGTAACCTGACCCTATCCCTGAACATCTAAAATGGACTTGAAAGGACAAAATGTTAAAAATGTTTTGTTTGGATGTTTTTTGAAGAAGGAATACATAATTAGTCCATTATAGAGGAACTACTTCCCTTATACTATATTGCTATATTCGACATATTAATATAAAGAGTAAAACAATTGAAATGGTAAAAATATTAAATGAGTAAGAATTTACAATAAGGTTATATATTTTTACAAAATTAATTTAATTTTTGAGCATGAGATTTATCCAAGTGGCTTTATGAATTATGAAAATTAATGGGTAATAAATAAAATAAGGAAACTATTTAAGAGCATGCATCATTATCAAACTTGAAGATAAAATATAAAGAATGTGTAGTTTTATTTTATTTTTTTGAGACTTTTTAAAAAAATAAACTTGAAGACATTTTTTTAAAAGAGACAAATTTACTTAAAGATCGGTTATCTAATTAAATCATTTCTTATTAACATTATTCAATAAATAATTTTTTTAGTAATCAACAATATACTTTTTTTAAGTAAAATTAAATATATTACAACATGTGCAACTCACGTGCTATATAAGTAGAACACCCTATAGTGTTACATTTATCCAATTCATTCATGTCTTTCTTCCCAAAATGTTGAGAAGAAATACAAAATCCCTCCTTCTTCTTCTTCCCCATCAGTTTATTATTCCTCTCATTCTTCTTCTATCTTCATTATCTCTCTCAAAAGCTTATCATTTATTAAAGTCCGAAAAATCAAATCATGATAATCATAAATGACTCAACCGAGTAAACAATTTATAATTGAACACTCTAACCCTCAATTAAGCAATGAAGATAATAGAAACAATAGATAGATTACTCTATCTAACGACCACAATTAATTAAACCAATTGTGCAAAAGAGTAAACTTTATTAATCATAAAAGTAGTGGTCAAACAATCCAAGACAAATACAACTAATATTGTTTATGAAATAATTAAAATGATCTAATGACTATTATCTAACACTAATTATATCTAAACTCAACTAGAGTCTAAATACAACTAGCAAAGATGACACAGCAACAATAATAAAACTCCCTGGACGCTGAAGAACGTTAAGCTCAGGCTTCATTCAGAGTCTCCTTTGGGATGATGGGATTAGTCCACAAGGACTTTTGGAGAAAAGAAGGAAGAAAAATCAGCAGCAGAATGCCCAGATGGGGCTCTGAAGTGGTCTCCCTAAACTCGAATTGATAAGCTCTATTTATAGGTAAAATATGGAATCAAATTCAAATCTTTAGCTTGATTCTTGATAAGATTTGTTGGTTTAAACTTGATTGTCAAGATTTGATGGTTATAATTATGTGATATTGGACCTGAAATCACTAGCAAACAATTATGCAGTATCTCTAATTTACACTATAAATCAATAAGTCAAATATTATATAGAAAATACTACAAAATTGCATACTTTTATATATTTATAAATCACAACATCTCGGCACCAAACTAGCAATATATCTGGTCATGTATATAAGAAAACATTATAAAATAATATAAAAAGAAGACCAAATAACCTTACAATATTTGGGTTGCTAAAGAAACCAACAATATTCTATAGGTCCTAATCCTAGGGTTGTTCGGGAACCTCCACGTAGATTGCCCCCACAACACATTGAAGTTGGGGAAGATTAAAAAGATGAAGGGGATTTTGTTGGCCATCTAGCTAGGTACCATGATTTACCTTACGAGCCTACTTTAGAAAGGTTCAGAGAGTATCAAATGATCACAATGATATTACCCGTAAGATTAAGATTGAAGCCCCCGAATATGATGGCAAATTAGACCCCAAATGTCTTTCTAGATTGGTTGTCTGCCCTTGAAGATTACTTCGATTGGTATGACATAAATGACCTTCAACGTGTCCGTTTTGCTAGAATGAAGTTAATAGAACCTGCCAAGAAATATTGGCAGACTATTGAAAGAAACCTAGAGCGTCTAGGTCACCCTCAAATTGAGGTTTAGGCTGAAATGAAAATGAGGTTAAAGGAAAAATACTTGCTCATTCATTATAAGAGTCATTTGATGAACCAATTGCTTAACCTCAAGCAGACTTCTAATGTGACTGATTATATGACCCGTTTTGATGAGCTTATCCTTATATGTGACATTCAAGAAGAATAGTGGGTCACGCTTACTAGATTCGTTAATGGACTATGCTATGAGATTCAAAGGGAACTTTGGTTGAATTTTCTCAATTATGTAGAAGAAGCTTACCATAAGGCCCTTGAAGTAGAGTCCTTATCTAGGTACATGTCTGCTAGGCGTTTTCCTTCTATTGTACCACCACTTCGGTCATCTCCAAATTTTGCTTCAGCTAGTTGTTCTATGGGAATGCCCCCACCAAAGACTACTTATGTAAACCCTTCTATGTCAGTCCCTCGGAATGAAGTAATCGGATCCAGTTCTCCCGCCGGTTGTTCTACCATAGAATGTTTTCATTGTCATTTTAAAGGACATATTGCATCTCGATGTCCCAATCGCACATTAATTTTAGAGGACCAATCTGGCATCCTTGGGGAAACCCCAGACACTGATATCTTGAAACCCCTTGAATGTCCATCCGATATTGACGAAGAAGCTTTCAATGCAGGACCATCCCAAAATTATGCTTCTCTCACTGTGATGAGGTGCCTCCTTTCAAACCCCATGCCAACTGATTCTTGAAAAAGAACTAGTATCTTCCACATTTTTGTGAAGTGTGCCAATAAGGTGTGCAAATTAGTCATTGATGGAGGAAGTTCTAGGAATGTCGTCTCTACTTTAGGAGTGGCTAGACTTTGTTTGATAACAGAACCTCATCCTAACCCTTTTAAGGTAGCCTAGGTAGATAAAACATCTTTACCTGTCACCCAGCAGTGTCGTGTTCCTATCCAGCTCGGAGAATATCAAGAAGAGGTTTTATGTGATGTTCTTCCTATGGATGTCGCTCATGTTTTACTAGGTAGTCTGTGGTTATATCACCATAACATCATTAGCTATAGAAAAGACAACACTCTTGTGTTTAAGCATGGAGGTAAGACTATTATATTACAACTTGCCAAGCTTGAAACTGAGATTTGTTTTTGATGAATGAATGATTCAGAATTAATCTATTTCTCCCTCCTATTCTTCCTCTGCATCTCTTTCTCCCTCATCACTCTTCTTGTTTCAATATAATCTGATATTAAGGTTCTAATATTTTTGTAGTCCTACACCACTAAGCTTTCTATGTCATTGTGCCATGAAATTGACAAAATGCAAAGAGCTTTCAGTTGGGGTCATGACAATAATGAAAGAAAGCAACATATGGTTAATGGGAATGTGATTTGCACTCCTAAATATAATGGTGGCCTGGGAGTTAAGAACATCAAGATTATGAATGATGTTGTTTTCCTTAAAATGGGGTGGAGATTGCGTAATCCAGACAACAATGATCTTTGGAAGCAAATTCTAATTGGAAAGTATGGGAGAGGTAGAGACATTTGTGATGACATGGTGGTTAAGCATACATATTCTGTTTTCTGGAAGGACCTTGTTAATCTTTGGCCAAAGTTTATTAAGAACGAGTCTTGGGCTGAGGATGATGGTAGATCTGTTGCTTTTTGGCATGATAAATGGTTGTTAGATCATGGCAAGATTATTGACCATCTCATTGTGGATGTCCCTATGAATGAATCAACTAAGAAAGCTTGTGACTATATCAATGCTAATGGAGAGTTGAATATGGAACTTTTACAAAATTTCATTCCTCCAAATATTATGACTCAACGTATGTCATGTTTGCCTCCATCCCCTTTACATGGAAAGGACTTGTGCATGATAAATCTGGAAACTACATTGTGAGAAGTGTTTATAGTGTTTTTACTGGAGGAGGATATTTCTTTTGCTAACCCGATTTGATTGTTGATATGGAAGTGGCAGGGTCCGGAAAAAATTCCGCACTTCATGTGGATGGCTCTTCATGAGAGACAAAAAACTATAGTCTTCTAGGAGACTTGTACGAGAATTCAAGTCAAGAGGAAGATTTGTAAAGATTATAATCTTATTTGTTAAGATTTGGGGTATCTTGTATAATCTTTTATGTGACTTGTATCTCAATTAGTTACCATATATTTTGGGATAGAATTCTTAGTGGCTAAGGACTTAGGTATTTGGGCCTATTGGGCTTAGGTTAAGTAATCCTTGTGTATCTAGGGTTTGGGATGCCTATAAATAGAGTAGTAGCTAAATGTGGAGAGAAGACTTGAGAGGTGATTCATTCATATTGTATTCTCATATTCTTTATAGTGAAGTTCCTTGTTCTTGGGTGGATGTAGGTCACACTGACCGAATCACGGTAAATTGTCTTGTGTTCATCTATACCTATCAATATGTAATCTTTGCAAAATTTGTTATAGTTAAAATTACAAATAACCCCAAAGGGTACCAAAGTGTTAATGGAGAACACCACAGGGTACCAAAGTGTCAGGTTTCAAACCACAAGGTACCAAAGTAAAATAAGGTCAAACTATAGGGTACCAAAATGTAATTCACTAGTTTTTCTTTTAACAAGTGAAGAGAAAGTCTATCATTTAGTCATTAAATTTGTAACAAGTGATTGTATATTGTATTATTCTCTTTTGCTCCTTTATTAAAACTTCTTATGTTTGTGGGAAAAAGAAATCAACCCGTTCATAAATAATTAAAATTTTAAAATATATAATTTAATCATTGATTTTTCCCCAAAGTTCAGAAAAGGACCACCAAGCAATTTACTCCAAAACATACAAATTGCAATTCTCAATTTCTTCTCAGCACATAGCAACGAAACTCATGAACTTCAACAACAACAACATCATTTAATCATCATTAATTCTTCAAGAAACCCATATGAACTTAACTTCATGAAACTAAAACACTTGATGAAATACATGACTTTCACATGTTTATCAAACTAAAACCTTTCAAAAACTTTACAATCCATCAAAAATCACAACAACCATCAAAATTCATGAAACCCTATTATTATAATTGCAAATGATTTAATTCTTAGGTCAAATTCAAATACTAAAAAATTCAAATTTAGAGACAAAACAAATATTACTAATTTAGTATAAATTCAAAAACTAATAAAAAATAGGCTAAAGTACACTTTTAGTCCCATAACTTTGGCAAAGGTCTCAATTTGGTCCCATAACTTTTTTTGTTGCAATTTTGGTCTCATAATTTTTGAAAACGTCTCACTGTTGGTCCCAAACTGATTCCCATCAAGTATCTGCTCACTTTACCCATATTTTCCACGTCATCATTCAACTCAGTATGTCAGATCATCTTTAACAACAACAAATAGATGGAAATCAGCTTGAAACCAACGCTGAGACGTTTTCAGAAGTTATTAGACCAAAATTGCAAAAACAAAAGTTATGGGACCAAATTGAGACCTTTGCAAAGTTATGGGACTAAAAGTACACTTTAACCTAAAAAATAAAATCAGTTCAAATTTAGAGATCAAATTGTTATTAAAGACCAAATCGTTGGCAATTGAAATATTTCAAAGATTAAAGAGTATATTTTGATTATAAACTCAAAGTCCAAATAGTAGGGGTGCACACGGGCGGGGGCCTGGTTTCGGCCAGACCTGAGACCCGACCTAATACAGACTCAGATCGGGCCACCGGATCTAGTCGAGCCCGATCAGGCCATTTTTTTTTCAATTTTTATTATATTTATTTATTTAAGTTATTTATTCATTATATATGATTTTAAACTTGTATATAGGATCAATTTAGTGATGTTTTTATTATTAAAAAAAATTAGTTTGATTTATTTGTTAAAAAAATATTGATTTAATTGAGATTAAGTATATATTTTATGTATTTTTTAATATACAATTAATAAAAATAAGAATACGTGTATATTAGAACGTTTGGTAAAAGAAAATATAAATATATATAATAAAAATAAAAGAATTAAATAATGGGTATATCTGGGTCTAGGACACTAAATCCCAAAACCCTGCCAATTTGAAAAAAGAGATCGGGCCAGGCAAAGTTTGTGCACCTCTACCAAATAGTAAATTTTCTCAATTATGAATGATCTCTTATATATTTACAATTTTCCATGCATGCATACAATCTATGTAGGCCAAAAACTTATTTTGGTCTCTAAGATTTGCCTAAAGTTTCATTTTGGTCCCTAAAGCTTTTTTAGTTCTATTTTGGTCCCTAAAGTCTCTAAAAAGTTCCATGGTTAGTTCTTAGCCAATTTCTATCCACATTTCTTGTTAAGAAAAAGGAGAAAATATCTCACCTTCCCAACAATTTTTTTTGTATTAAGGTCCTTCTCCTTTTGTAATAAGAAATAAGTGGTTAAATCGACTATCCCTCCCCCTTCCCCTTCCCAATTTGATTCTTTTTTCTCACATTTTGATTTTACTATAAAAAGAAAAACACCTTAATGCAAGAAAATAAAATTGTTTGGGAGACAAAAGTTAATTTTCTCCTTTCTTCTCTTTTTTTCAAAGAAAAAATGGATAAAAATTGGTCACCAACCATAGAATTTCTTAAGGACTTCGGCAATTAAAATAGAATGAAAAAATCTTCACGGACCGAAACAAAACTTTGAGCAAAAATGAGAGATCAAAATAAGTTTTTGGTCATATCTTATATTATATGGCTCTACCCCTTTCTGGTCGTCCTACTTTTTTAACTTTAGGCTAAACTTTAATTAACCAATCAAAAAATATATAATTGTTCATATTATAATTATAAATTAAAAAAAAAACTAGAAAGTGGGTTGAGAACAGTGTTGTCAGAACCTGACGGTCCGACCGGTTCAACCGCCAACCGAATACAAGAGCGAGTGGGTTCAACCAAAATAACCAAACTGGCATTTGGACCGGATTGAACCGGAAATAATTGGCGAACGGGTCCAACCGCCAAACCGCCCAAAAAACCGGTGGTTCACCCAATTTTTTTTTAAATTTTTTTTAAAATTAAGAAAATTGATTAAAAATTATAAGAAGGCAAGGTGGAGGTCCTCATTCATCTTTTATCTTTCTTTTTCATTTGTTCTTCTATATTTAGAATAAAATAAATTACTAATTATATTAAAAATAATTATTTGTATCATTATAGAGGATTTTATATTTAGTATATTAAAAATAATTATTTATTGCATCATCTGGTCCGACCGATGGTTCGACCGATTCGACCAATCAGACCGTAAACCGAACACTAGTTCGAGTTTTTGTCCGGTTCAGTTTTGACAACATTAGTTGAGAATGCAGGTTGTGCCTCTTTCTCTACGCACAAAACCTCACCTAGGTCCACAATGTTTACTATCAATTTCATTTTGATCACTACGCACGCAAAGCCCCTAGTATCAGTGGCGGAGGGAGGGGGGCCATGGTCCCATTTGGTATAATACATTAAGTATATGCAATATGCTCATATGTGGCCCCTGCCACAATGTTTAATGCCTCATGACAACATCAATTTGAGATGATGGGGGAGAGGGTTCGAAACTCAGGTCCTCGTCTCAAAATCCGAACATTTGGGGACCAAAACCAAACTTTAGATAAGCATTAAGGACTAAAATAAAATTTTTTTTGCCCCCTAACCAAAAAAATCAAAAAACCTGGCTCCGGCACTGATTAGTATATATATATATATATATAGACGTACCTTGCGGCGGAGAGTGACGATGGGATTATCAGCGGCGTCGTTTAAGACACGCTGGTCACGAAGCGACAGGACGGAGGCTTTGAGTTTGGAAACGACGTTGTTTCTTGTGTCGGCGACTACAAAGTTGCCGTCTGAGATGGACATGACTTTCCTGACAATGTTAATTGATCGCAATTCACAAGTTTTTTCAAAACTCACATACAACACAAAAAGATGATTACTTACATACACAAACCTCAAATAACATTCAATTAATTAATTAATTAATTAGCCTCATTGATCAACTTCCCTCGTTTTATATTAACTAGCCTATGACCCGCGCGATGCGCGGGAGTTAAAGTTTTAGTTCCGTCTTCCGGTTGTTGCTCCATAATCTAGATTCATTATTAATACGACATAAATTTAATGACATGATAATGCAGTTGAGTATACTCTAGTTGAATGCTCCCTACTTCGTATCCAACACTGACACAATTTGGATTGATTACATAAATTCATATGTGTTCGATGCATCGTTATAGTGTTCCGCATACGTTTATGATATTCATGAATGAATGTCGCTGATCTGGAATGGTTAACCAATATATTTACTAAAATGTATCACTTCGAGTGTTTTATTCTTCACGTGTTGCATTACCTAATGAGAATAACACACTCTCCGAGCCTAATAAANTTTGATATAGATATCAAAAGATTTGAATCATAGATATTAGGGAATATCTTAACTCATGATCTTTGGAAAATCATGACTTCCTAATTGTTAGGAATGATTTTGATTTATAAAATTCCAAAGGATATTTAGAGGCATATGGCGCCTTTCTTAGTGGGTCCCAAGGGAAGATTTGATCTTCCATCTGATTCCCTAAGATTACGATTTGAATTTAAATTAAATATTAAGGTAATATTTTAATTTGAAATACAATTCATGAAGTCATAATATTATAATTTTGGAATTATAATAATGCTCTCAATATAATTAAAAAGCCCTAGGGCTAGGCGCCTAGAGCAAGGAAGTTTCATTTGTGATTTTAGTCTTCCTCCTTGTAGAGAGAGAAGAGAGAAATCGCCACCTTCAACCCTAGATCTTCCATGTGAGAAAAATTTTTGGCTCCCAAGAGTTGAGAGAGGAAAAATCGACTTTGCCTAAGTGTTAGGAAAATCGATTTGCAGTCACCAAAAATTAGGGTTTGTGAGACAAGGAAAAACAAGAAGGAGTTCTTGTGGGGTTTTCTTCTCAGTTTGCGCCGCCTTGTTTGATTCAAGAAGGAGTTCTTGAGTTCAAAATCACTGTAGATTGGTCCCTTGTTCTTTTGGAGAAAAGAACAGAAGGCTAGCACCTTGGTGCCCGACAAACTGTTCGTGTGGATCACCAGCAGAGGGAGAACGGTGTGAGTGGACTCCTAGGACACGCCTTGTACAACCAACCGATTGAAACTCGTGAGGTATACCACTATCTTAACAGGTTTTAAATTCTACTAGCGGATCCGTGCGGTAATTTTAGGACTTGGCGCGTTATTTTTAATTATATATTTCTTCCTTTCACTGCGTTAGGCGCCTAGAATTCCCAACAGTGGTATCAGAGCCAGGCTAGTTCTAGGATTTAAAACTGTTTATGTGTACATATGATGTATGGTATGTGTGTTTACCGCTTTCAATCACCGTTTTTGGTTTTACGAAAAATCCACCGAACATTTTTCTTAAAAATTCAATCTACAGAAAAGGTGCAAATTATATGTATGTGATACATATGGAATCGATAGGATTGATTGGAAAAATTTTCTTGAGTTTTTAGTCCAAAATCGAAAATCCTTTATAATTATAATTAAAAGTGTTTTAATTATAATATTATAGAGGTGGCTGAAAATTTATTAAAATTATGAATTTTAAAAATTTTTGGGTCAATAATTTAAATTCTTGAATGTGATTCCTGAATTTTATAATTTTTTATAAAAGGCCTAATTTCAAGAAAGGCATGTTAAAATTGCACAGACCCTAAATTGAACACAATTTTAAAAATGGTTTTTAATATGTGTTGTATGCCGTGTTTGACATAATTGTATGAATTGTTCATATTTGAATTGTGTGGTGTTGGATATGGCTCTAGGAGGTTTATTTTGGTAAATACGGCCTGCGTGTCTTCTCCCTCTACTCTTATGTAATTTTACTTTCAGTTTATACCTCAATGTAACTGGGGTTTATTCTCTTGTAATTCTATTTTTCTTTTTAGAAAAATTCTCTCATTGGCTTGGGAGAATTATAGGGTAGATGGGCCATATCTAAACACGGTGTATGTTTTACATTTAGTTTGTATGTGATGCGCTAGATGTATGTTTAGGGTGCGAAATTTTAACATGCTACTTTATATATTACGCTACAACCACTTATACGATACGAGCGTGGGATTTTGCATAGGATGCAAGATCCGGGCACATGTTTATATGTATGTGATACATGGGGAAATAAACATGTGGCATGACTCGTTTAATTTTAAAAGGAGTTTTAAAATTAAACGATAAAACGGAACATTTTAAAAATCAAACCCTTTTAGAAAATCTTAAGTTTTAATGCCGTCGGTAAAACGTCCTGTCAAAATCTTGTTCATCGCGGAGCGGTGATCGCCTACGCGAAACGTATCTGCCTTGACCTTGAGGAGACACGGGTGAATGGGAGTTTCAACACGACGCCCATTGAAATCTTGGTTCTTTGAATGCGGTGATCGCCTACGCGACACGTATTGCAGTTGGGCCTTGATGATATGGGGTTGGGCTTCGGCCTCGTTGTTTTGAACCTAGCCATTCACATGTTTTACCGTGTGACTTAATGGGTTTATCAAAACGGTTTTGGACCCCAAGGCATTAGATGGGATAAACATGCCATAATAAGTATCATGTGATGATACAGTCCCATAAGGATCTAAGAGTCACATAGGATGTGACTGGTAAGGAGTTACCTACCTAAATAACCAAAGGGTGCATGATCGCCTACGCGACGGTAAACTTTGGTGAAGTATGGGTCTTAGCCACTAATAATAAATTTTACTGGGTTTTATAAAATGGTGGATACATTTTATTTTTCCTGCTAATTAAAATTTTCATATCTTAGTTGTAGAATCAATGGCAAACAATAGTTCAACGTTATCACTGCGATCTATCCTTGAGAAGGATAAATTATCTAGGACAAGATTCCTTAACTGGTATCGTAATTTGAGAATTGTTCTCACCGAACGAAGGAAACTTTGTGTCCTAGAAATCCCTCCCCTGAAGAGCATGCCAAGGACGCTCCAAGAGCTCAAAGAACTGCTTGTGAGAAGCACTGCAATGACTCTGTGGATGTTGCTTGCCTGATGCTAGCCACGATTGTTCAAAGAGTTGAACACGGAAACATTGTCGGCTGTTGAGATGGTCACACATCTCATGGAAACGTTCCAGAACCTAGGGAAAGGGAAGGGCAAAGGAAAGAGGAAAGGAGATGCCGTGGTTGGTGGGACCAAGCCAGCGACTGAGCCTAACCCACTAACTACCAAGAAGGCAAGGCCTTCAAAGGATGCGATTTGCCTTTTGAGAAATTGCAAATTGTATTTGGAAGATCAAAAGAATAAAAGGAGAGATGAGATCTCTACTTCTGGTATCTTCGTTATAGACGTTCACTTGTCTACTATAACCGCTTGGGTATTAGATACAGCATGTGGTTTTCACATTTGATGTGAAGGGTCTTAGAGACAGTAGAAAGCTGGACAGAAGCATGGACCTACGAGTGGGCAATAGAGCAAGGGTTGCTGCTGTTGCTGTGGGAACATGCGAGCTTGTTTTGCCCTCTGGGCTTACCTTATTGTTATCATGTACCTTCTTTAAAGTTCAAACAATGCTTCTCTTTCTTATTTGATAAGGAAGGTCTTGCATGTGTTAACTGAAAAGAATGGTGTTCGATTTATATAGATGATGTTTATTTGCTTATGGTGATTTACAAGGTAATCATTGCATCTTGAAATTTGAACGTTAACATAATAACAATATCTATAACATTGAGACAAAAAGGATTTAGGTTAGCAAACCTAATCCTACATACCTTTGGCATTGTCGTTTAGGCCATATAAACGAGAAACGCCTAGAGGAGCTCCATAGAGATGGACTTCTAAGCTCATTTGATTTTGAATCATATGATGCTTGCGAATCTTGTTTATTTGGAAAAATGACGAAGGCGGCTCTTCACTGGCCACAGTGAGAGAGCATCGAACTTATTGGGGATCATACATAGTGATGTATGAGGAACCATGAATACTCAAGCTAAAGGTGGTTACTCTTACCAACTGCTTCAATAGGTTTGACTACGGCTACCTATTAAAGCATAAGTCAGAGTCTTTTGAAATAGAGATTTCAAAGTGAAGTAGAGAACTAACTTGACAAGAAAATCAAAGTCCTTCGATCCGATCAAGAAGACAAGTATTTGAGTCAAAAACTTATTGATCATCTTAGTAGTTGTGGGATAGTCTCACAACTTACTCCTCCTGGAACCCCACAGTGGAATGGTGTGTCTGAGAGGAGGAATTGAACTCTATTGGATATGGTTCGATCTATGATGAGTCAAATTGATCTTCCGCCATCCTTTTGGGGATATGCTTTAAAAGCTGATGCGTTCACACTTAACCGTGTTCAGTCTAAGGCAGTTGAGAAGACACCATATGAGATATGGAGTGGGAAGAGTCCCATAGTGTCTTATCTCAAAATTTGGGGATACGAAGTTTATGTTAAGCAAACGATAAACTATCTCCCAAAACCCTCAAGTGCTTGTAGGGTACCCCGAGGAAACAAGGGGATACTATGTTTACTGCCCAACTGACAACAAAGTGTTTGTAGTCAGAAGTGGATTCTTCTTAGAGAAGGATCTGGTTTCCAAAAGAAACAGTGGGAGTAAGGTAGATCTTGAAGAAGTTCAAGATCCACAAGGCACTTCAGAGGACGGAAACTGGAGAAGATCCACAAGATGTTGTGGAAGCTCCTCCAGAAACACAAGGACCGCGAAGGTCTGATAGGACACCTTTTCAGCCTGAAAGATATGGACTTCTGGTGACTGAAAACAAGGATGTGTTGCTCATGGAGCATGGTGAGCCCACCACCTATCAAGAGGCCATCGTAGATCCCAACTCTGAGAAATGGGTTGAAGCCATGAAGGCTGAGATGCAGTCCATGTATGACAACAAGGTATGGACCTTAGTTGATGCACCTAAAGGTGTAAAAGCCGTAGGGTGCAAGTGGTTTTTCAAGGAGAAAACCGACATGGATGGCAACGTCAATGTCTTCAAGGCAAGGCTAGTTGCAAAGGGATTTACGCAACGTCATGGTAGTGACGATGACGAAACGTATTCGCCTGTTGAGATGGCCAAGACCATTAGGATCCTCCTTGCCATAGCTGCATATTATGACTATGGGATATGGCAAACGGATGTCAAAACAACATTTCTTAAAGGAAGGCTGCCCTAGGATGTGTACGTGACACAACCTGAGGGGTTTGTATGTCCAGAGGAACCAGTAAAGGTGTGCAAGCTTCAGAAATCCATTTATGGATTGAAGCGAGCATCACGGAGTTGGAATCATCGTTTTGATGAGGTAGTCAAAAGAGTTTGGCTTCTTACAAAACGCTGACAAACCTTGTGTTTATAAGAAGGTTAGTGGGAGCACAATTGTGTTCTTGGTGCTATATGTCAATGACATATTGCTCATTGGAAATAATGTTCCGACCTTAGAGATTGTGAATCGTGGTTGGGAAAATCGTTTTCAATGAACGACATTGGAGAAGCTGCCTATATTATAGGCATTGAGATCTATAGAGATAGATCTCGTAGGCTTCTTGGATTGAGTCAGAGTACGTACCTGGATAAGATACTGAAAGGGTTCAGTATGCGAGATTCCAAGAGGGGATTCATACCGATGAATCATGGTTTAGTCCTGAGCAAGAATCAGTGTCCCAAGACACTTGATGAGCGAGGGCGCATGAGTGGCATCCCTTATGCTTCGGCAATAGGATCCATCATGCTGTGTACTCGACCTGATGTGTCGTTTGCCCTGAGCGTGACAAGCCGGTTCCAACAAGACCGTGGTGAGGATCATTGGACCGCTGTCATAAGCATCCTTGAGTACTTAGGAAGAACTAAGGATGAATTCTTGGTTTATGGTGTAACTGATGTGTAATTGGTTACACAGGTGCCCGTTTTCCAAACCTACCAAGATAAATCGCAGTATGGGGATACGTGTTTCCCCTGAATGGTGGCATCGTGAGTTGGAAAGGTTCCAAGCAGAGCACGATTGCTGATTCTACAACAAAGGGTTGGTCGCGTGGAGACGCAGACCGTAAAACTAGTGTCTGAGGTGTGATTGGTGGTCACCCTGTGGAGACAGGAAGACACCAAATGAGATTGGATCCCCACTGATGTTCCGACAGTGATATATATATACTCAGACATGATCACCTAGAGATGGTGATGTCAAGATATGTAAAGTAGCAGACGAGGATGATGTTGCCGATCCTCTTATGAAATCCCTAGCACAGGTCTTACATGAGCGTCATGTAATGTCAAATGGGGATTAGACACATTAATGGATGTTCCTAGTGTAGGAACAGTTTGATTAATGATTGTACCTAGTGCAAGTGGGAGTCTGTTGGAGATTGTGCCCTAGGGCCAATCATTTTATAATTATGTTTTGAACATATTGATTAATTTATGGATATAAATTAATGCTTATCATATTATTAGCATGTTTACTATGATAACAGTCCCTAATTAATTATGTAATAATTAGTCTAAACTATCCCTGGTCGCTCATTTAGGTGGGAACTTGAAATGAACTAAGACCAGCATGACCTCGGTGTATGGAGATACATGCACTAGATGCTTTACGAGAGTCATGGTGCAATTACGTAAGGGGTTACGAGTTGCTGGACATGACCCAGAGAGTCCTGCATGGGTTTAGTCATCAGCTTGCCTCTCCTGTACGCCTGTCACGACGCTTTAGACCTGAGGTCATCATTATTTCGGCGTTGCAGTTGTCAGACTTTGGCCTAGTCTAACGTTGCCTGTAGCAGGGTAGCCATAAGGACTAGGTACGGTTTTGGTTGATTGCCGTGCTGAGGAATGTGGATTGACCAAGATGGGATTTTGTCCCTCATTAAATGAGAGATATCTAACTGGCGCCCTCGATGAGTCTGTCCAAGGAAATGTGTGGCCACGCTGGGAAATGGGACTTACTCAAGAAGATCGAGAAAGTTGTGGTTTGGATTATGGATGACTTTCCTGTGCCTAATCCATGACCAAGATATCGTGTGACAATAGGGTCTATGGCAAGGTGGTACTAAGGTTAAGTCGGTTTTGGTAAAAAACGATAACTCACGTGTTTTGGGTAGTCGTGATGGCTTGATAGAGTCCGCTCACGACTTGTAGGTCATGGAGATGGCTTGCTGCCAACTTCACGTGGGGCCTGCTGGGTCACACATGAGCAGGATCAGGACACCGCTTAAAGGGACACGAATTAGGGTTAATTCGTGAGTCACTCCGGTGGCACAATTTAAGACATAGCAAAATGTCTAGGACATTAAGTCTTGTCTTAAATAATCTACAGTTGTGAAATATATTTAAATTTGTGAGACAAGTTTAAATATAATAATTGTTAAATGATTAATAGGGATTAATTATTTACAATTAAAATATTAGGGAAAATAAATCAGATAAGATTCCTAAAAGTTAGGAGATTATTGATTTATAAAATTCCCTAATATTAGTATGAGGGTGGCGCCTCATGAGATGGATTTTAATGATTGGAAATTGTTTCATTAATTTAAATCATGAGTTTGAATTCAAAAGATTTGATATAGATATCAAAAGATTTGAATCATAGATATTAGGGAATATCTTAACTAAAAATCTTTGGAAAATCATGACTTCCTAATTGTTAGGAATGATTTTGATTTATAAAATTCCAAAGAATTTTTAGGGAGCATGGCGCCATCTTGGTGGGTCCCAAGGGGAGATTTGATCTCTCATTTGATTCCCCAAGATTACAATTTGAATTTGAATTAAAATATTAAGGTAATATTTTAATTAGAAATTCAATTCATGAAGTCATGATATTATTGTAATCTCATGATTTTAGAATTATAATAATGCTCTAAAAATAATTAAAAAGGCCTAGGGCTAGGCGCCTAGGGTAAGGATCACAATTCATTTGTGAAAATTTTGCTTTCTTCCCTAGAGAGAGAAGAGAGCAAAGTCGCCACCTTCAAGAACCCTAGCTCATTGAGTGAGAATTTTTGGGTTCCCAAGAGTTGAGAGAGGAAAAATCGACTTTGCCTAAGGAGTTAGGAAAATCGATTTGCAGTCACAAAAAATTAGGGTTTGTGAAAGAAGGAAAAACAAGAAGGAGTTCTTGTGGGGTTTTCTTCTTTGCGCCACCTTGTTTGATTCAAGAAGGAGTTCTTGAATTTGAAGTCACTGTAGATTGGTCCCTTGTTCTTTTGGTGAAAAGAACAGAAGGCTAGCACCTTGGTGCCCGACAAACTGTTCATGTGGATCACCGGCAAAGGGAGGACGCTACGAGTGGACTCCTAGGACACGCCTTGTACAACCAACCGATTGGAACTCGTGAGGTATACCACTATCTTAACAGGTTTTAAATTCTACTAGCGGATCCGTTCGGGAATTTTAGGACTTGGCGCGTTTTATTTTAAATTTTATATTTGCTTCCGCTGCGTTATGCGCCTAAAATTCCCAACAGTTGGCAGCAAGTCATCTTTATGACTCACAAGTCGAGAGCGGACTCTAGCAAGCCATCACGACTACCCAAAACACGCGAGTTATCGCTTTAACGCCAAAATGACATAACCTAAGTAACATCTTGATATGATCCCTATTGTCACACGATATCTTGGTTCAGGATAAGGCACGGGAAAGTCATCCTTAATCCAAACCACAACTTTCTCGATTTCCTGAGTTAGTCCCATTTCCTTGTATGGCCATACATTCCTTGGACAGGCTCATCGAGGGCGCCAGTTAGATATCTCTCATCTTTTATGAGGGACAAAATCCCATCTTGGTCAACCACATTCCTCAGCACTGCAATCAACCAAACCCGTACCTAGCCCTTATGGCTACCCTACTACGGGCAACGTTAGACTAGGCCAAAGTTCGACAACTACAACGCCAGAATAGTCAAGACCTCAGGTCTAAGGGCATCTTGTCAAGAGTACAGGAGATACTCGCTTATGACTAAACCCATGCAGGACTCTCCAGGTCGGTCCAGCAACTTGTAACCCCTTACATAATTGCACCATGACTCTCGTTAAGCATCTAGTGCATGTATCTCCATACACCGAGGTCATGCTAGTCTTGGTTCATTCTCGCTCCCACGAGGACAATCGACCTGGGACGGATTTATATTAATTATCACATAATTAATCAAGGATGCTATCATAGTAAACATGCTAATAATATGATAACAACATGATTTATCTTCCATAAATCAATCAAAATGTTCAAAACATTTACATAAAATGATTGGCCCTAGGGCACAATCTCCAACAGACTCCCACTTGCACTAGGTACAATCATTAATCAAATTGTTCCTACACTAGGAACATCCATTAATGTGTCTTATCCCCATTGACATTACATGGCGTTCATGTAAGACCCGTGCTAGGGGCTTCGTAAGAGGATCGGCAACTCTATCCTCGAATGCTACTTTACATATCTTGACATCACCATCTCAAGGTGATAACGTTTGAGTATATATCACTGTCGAAACGTCAGTGGGGACCCAGTCCCATTTGGTGTCTTTCCTGTCTCCACAGGATGACCACCAAACATACTTCAGACACTAGTTTTATGGTCCGCGTCTCCACGCGACCAACCCAACGTTGTAGAATCAGCAATCGTGCTCTGCTTGGAACCTTTCCAACTCACGATGCCTTTGTTTAGGAGAAAACACGTATTTATACTGCGATTTAAAACATCTTGGTCGGTTTGGAAAACGGGCACCTGTGTAACCAATTACACATCAGTTCCACCATAAACCAAGAATTCATCCTTAGTTCTTCTTATGTACCTAAGGATGTTTATGACATCGGTCCAATGATCCCCACCAGGGTCTTGTTGGAACCAGCTCGTCATGCTCAGGGCAAATGACACATATAGTCGAGTACATAGAATGGCATACATGATGGATCCTATTGCCGAAGCACAAGGGATGCCACTCATGCGTCCTCGCTCATCAAGTGTCTTGAGACACTGATTCTTGCCTAGGACTAAACCATGATTCATCGGTATGAATCCCTTCTTAGAGTCTTGCATACTGAACCCCTTCAGTACCTCATCCAAGTATGTACTCTGACTTAATCTAAGAAGCCATTCAGATCTATCTCTATAGATCTTGATGCCTAGAATATAGGCAGCTTCTCCTAAGTCCTTCATTGAGAATGATTTTCCCAACCAAGATTCACAATCTACAAGGTAGGAATTTCATTTCCAACGAGCAAAATGTCATTGACATAAAGCACCAAGAACACAATTGTGCTCCCACTAACCTTCTTGTAAACACAAGGCTCGTCAGAGTTTTGTAAGAAGCCAAACTCTTTGACTACCTCATCAAAACGACGATTCTAACTCCGTGATGCTTGCTTCAATCCACAAATGGATCTCTAAAGCTTGCACACCTTTCCTGGTTCCTCTAGACATACAAACCCCTCAGGTTGTGTCACGTACACATCCTCGGGCAGCCTTCCATTAAGGAATGTTGTTTTGACATCCATTTGCCATATCTCATAGTCATAATATGCAGCTATGGCAAGCAGGATCCTAATGGAATCGGCCATTGCAACTGGGGAAAATGTTTCGTCATCCCATGACGTTGAGTAAACCTGTTTGCATCTAGCCTCGCCTTGAAGATATTGACGTTGCCATCCATGTCGGTTTTCTCCTTAAAACCCACTTGCACCCTACGGCTTTTACACCTTCAAGTGCATCAACTAAGGTCCATGCCTTGTTGTCGTACATGGATTGCATCTCAGCCTTCATGGCTTCAACCCATTTCTTGGAGTTGGGACCCACGATAGCTTCTTGATAGGTGGTAGGCTCACCACGCTCCATGAGCAACACATCCTTGTTCTCAGTCATCAAAAATCCGTATCTTTGAGGTTGAGAACATGTTCTATTAAACCTTTGTGGTCCTTGTGTCATTAGAGGAGCTTCCACAACTCCTTGTGGCTCTTCTCTAGTTTCCGTCTGCGACTCTAGAGTGTCTTGTGGATCTTGAACTCCTTCAAGATCTATCTTACTCCCACTGTTTCTTTTGGAAACAAAATCCCTTTCTAAAAGGAATCTACTTCTGACTACAAACACTTTGTTGTCAGATGGGTAGTAGATGTAATACCCCCTCGTTTCCTTGGGGTATCCTAGAAGTAGACACTTGAGGGATTTGTGATACAATTTATCGTTAGGCTATTGCTTAATGTAAACTTCATATCCCCAAATTTTGAGGTAAGACAAATTGGGACTCTTCCCTTTCCATATCTCATATGGTGTCTTCTCAACTGCTTTGGACGGAACACGGTTAAGTGTGAACGCACCAGCTTCTAAAGCATACCCACAAAAGGATGGCGGGAGATCAGCTTGACTCATCATAGATCGAACCATATCCAATAAAGTTCGATTCCTCCTCTCAAAAATATCATTCCACTGTGGGGTTTCAGAAGGAGTAAGTTGTGAGACTATCCCTCAACTTCTAAGATGATTAATAAACTCTTGACTCAAATACTCGCCTCCTCGATCAGATCGAAGGACTTTGATTTTCTTGTCAAGTTGGTTTTCCACTTCATTTTGAAATTTCTTGAACATTTCAAAAGACTCTGACTTGTGCTTCATTCGGTAGACGTAGCCATACCTACTGAAATCGTCAGTGAACGCAATGAAATAAGAGTAGGTCCACATACATCACTATGTATGATCCCCAACAAGTCAGACCCCCTCTCACTGTGTCCAGTGAAGAACGCCTTTGTCATTTTACCAAGTAGACAAGATTCGCAAGAATCATATGATTCAAAATCAAATGATCTTAGAAGTCCATCCTTATGGAGCTTCTCCAAGCGTTTCTCGTTTATATGGCCTAAACGACAATGCTAAAGGTATGTAGGATTAGATTCGCTAATCTTAATCCTTTTCGTATCAATGTTATAAATATTGTTATCGCGTTGTGTTGGGAATCCTAGGCGCCTAAGGCAGCGGAAGCAAAAATAAAATTAAAATTAACGCCTAGGTCCTATGATTCCCGAACGGATCCGCTAGTAGAATTTAAAACTTTTGGTTAGTGTTATACCTCAGAGTTTCAAATCAATCGGTTGAACGGGCGAGTTCCACGGAGTCCACTCCCAGAGTTCTCCCTCTGCCAGTAATCCACACGAACAGTTTCTTTGATCACCGAGGTGCTAGCCTCCAAATTCTTTTCTCAAAAGAATTCCGGGACCAATCTACAGACCTCTGAATTTCAAGAACTCCTTCTTGAAAATCAGCACTAGAGGTGGCGCTAGAAGAATCCCCCCACAAGAACTCCTTCTTGCCTATTCTTCTCTCAAAACCCTAATTTTAGAGCTAAAGTCGAAATTCCCTAACTCTTAGAGAAAGTCGACTTTCTCTATGTGTGTGTGCAAAGGATTATTTTCTCTCTCTAACTCTTAGGAGGGAAAATCAACTAGGGTTTTTTTGTGTTGTACTTAGTGGGCAAGTCGACTTGCCCCCTTTAAATAGGGAGAATATTTGGTGATTTAATAATTCCTAAAATAAAGATATTTTGATAATATAATTATTTTAGGCCTTGAATTTATAATTATAATATTACTCTAATATTATATTTAAATTCAAAATGCAATCTTGGAGAATCAAATTGAGAGATCAAATCTCCCAAAGGGACCCACCAAGATTGCGCCTAATCCCTCTTATTATCCTTGGAATTTAATTAATCAAAAACTTCCTTATTTAGGAATTTTAATCCCAAGAGGCGCCACCCTCTCCAATATTTAGGAATTTTATAATTCAATAATTTCCTAACTCTTAGGAACATTATCTGAATTATTTTCCTAATATTTAAATTGTCTATAATTAATCTTATTAATTATATTCAATTATTAATATTTGAATTTGTCTCACAAATCTAAATATGTCATATGTAGATTAATTAAGACAAGACATAATGTACCAGACATTTCCTCTGTGTCTTAAATCGTGTCACTCGCGTGACCCACGAATTAACCCTAATTCGTGTCCCACTCGAATGGTGATCAGTTCCTGCTCGTGTGTGACCCAGCAGGCCCCACGCGAAGTTGGCAGTAGGGCATCCCCATGACCTACAAGTTGTGAGCGGACTCTAGCAAGCCATCACAACTACCCAAAATCCGTGAGTTATCGTTCGGTAACCGGAAGAACGACTTAACCTCAGTACCTCCGTGTACGTGATCCGTTTGTCCTACGATATCTTGGTCATGGACTAGGCACAGGTATGTCATCCATAATCCAAACCTCAACTTTCTCGATTCCTTGAGTAAGTCCCAAATCCCAGCGTGGCCACGCATTTTCCTGGACAGACTCATCGAGGGCGCCAGTTAGATATCTCTCATCTTAATGAGGGACAAAATCCCATTTTGGCCAATCCACATTCCACTGCAAAGCAATCAACCAGCCCCGTACTCAGCCCGTATAACTACCCTGTTACGGGCAGCGTTAGACTAAGCCAAAGACTGACAACTGCAACGCTGGAATAGTCATTGACCTCAGGTCAAAGGCATCGCTACAGGCGTACTAGGAGAGACTAGCTGATGACTAAACCCATGCAGGACTCTCCGGGTCAGTCCAGCAATTCGTAACCACCTTACGTAATTGCACCATGACTCTCGTCCCAGCATCTAGTGCGTGCATCTCATGCACCGAGGTCATGCTGGTCTTAGTTCATTTTTGCTCCCACAAAAATAATCGACCAGGGACAATTTTAGATTAATTATCTCATAATTAATCATGGACGTTATCATAGTAAACATGCAAATGATATGACAACACATTAATTTATCTTCCATAAATTAATAATATGTTCACAACATATTTATCAAATAAAATGATTGGCCCTAGGGCACAATCTCCAACACGTTGACATTCCAATTTTAAGATGCAATGATTATCTTGCAAATCACCATAAGCAAATAAACATCATCTTTATAAATTGGACACCTTCCATTACAGTTAACACATGTAAAAACTTCCTTATCAAATAAGAAAGAGAAACATTGTTTGAACTTAAAGAAGGTACATAATAACAATAAATAAGCCCAGAGGGCAAAATAAGCTCGCATGTTCCTACAGCAATAGCAGCAACCCTTGCTCCATTGCCTTCACGCAGGCCCACCTTGCTTCTGTTTAGCTTTCTACTGTCTCTAAGACCCGTCACATCAAATGTGAGAACCACATGCTGTATCTAATACCCAAGTGGTTAAAGTAGAAAAGCGAACGTCTATAACGTTGATACCAGAAGTAGAGACCTCACTGCTCTTCTTCTTCTTTTAATCTTCCAAATACAATTTGCAATTTCTTAAAAGGCAAATCGTATCCTTTGAAGGCTTTGCCTTGTTGGCAGGTTGTGGGTTGGGCTTAGCCGCTGGCTTGGTCTCACCAGCCACGGCGTTTCCCTTCCTCTTCCCTTTGCCCTTCCCTTTCCCCTGGTTCTGGAACATTTCCTTGAGATGTGTGACCATTCTCAAAAGCCGACAATATTCCTGTGTTCAACTCTTGAACCATCGTGGCTAGCATCAGGCAAGCAACGTCCACAGAGTCATTGAAGTGCTTCTCATAAGCAGTTCCTTGAGCTCTTTGAGCATCCTTGGCATGCTCTTCAGGGGAGGGATTCTTAGGACATAAAGCTTCCTTCGTTGGGTGAAAACAATTCTCAAATTATGAAAACCAGTCAAGGAAGTTTGTCCCAGAAAACTTATCCTTCTCAAGGATAGATCGCAGTGATTCTACAACTAAGATATGAAAGTTTAATTAGCAAAATATATCCACCATTTTATAAAACCCAGTAAAATTATTATTAGTGGCTAAGACCCATATTTCACCAAAGTTTACCGTTGCGTAGGCGATCATGCGCCTGCAGGTTATTTAGGAAGGTAACTCTCTACCAATCACATCTCATGTGACTATTAGATCTTTATGGGACTGTATCATCATATGATACCTATTATGGCATGTTTTGTTGGAGATTGTGCCCTAGGGCCAATCATTTTATGTGAAATGTTATGAACATTTGGATTAATTTATAGAGATAAATTAATGGTTATCATAGTATTAGCATGTTTACTATGATAGCATCCGTGATTAATTATGAGATAATTAATCTAAAATTGTCCCTGGTCGATTGTTTTCGTGGGAACGAAAATGAACTAAGACCAGCATGACCTCGGTGCATAGAGATGCATGCACTAGATGCTGGGACGAGAGTCATGGTGCAATTACGTAAGGGGTTACGAGTTGCTGGACTGACCTGGAGAGTCCTGCACGGGTTTAGTCATCAGCTTGCCTCTCCTGTACGCCTGT